>RJWJ010043113.1:0-12739 GCA_004363605.1 Indri indri | reverse complement strand
GAATCAAAGTAAATTAGCGTGGTAGAAATTACCAACACCCTTTTCTGACTAAGTTCATACATTGCTGAACTTGTATGACTAGATGTTATCTGTTGCTGGAATAGCATGATCCGAAGAGGTTGGACCTTCCCTGAAATGCCAGATCACATTTAAATTTCAAGAACACTTTAGGACCAAGGGTTCTAATTTTGTTTCTACTCTAACAGACTTGTTTGACCTCAGGTAAGCACAGTTGACCTTTGAACAAAGCAGTTGAAAATTTGCATATACCTTTTGACTTACCAAAAACTTAACTACTGACAGCCTACTGTTGACCAGAAGCCTTATCAATAACATAAACAGTCTATTAACAAAGATATTGTATGTTACATGTATTATATACTGTAGTTGTACAATAAAGTAAGCTGGAGAAAAGAAAATGTTATTTAAAAAAATCATAAGGTCCCACTCCAAGAAAACAAAATCATAAGAAAGAGAAAATATGTTACTATTCATTAAACAGAGGTAGATCATCGTAAAGGTCTTCATCCTTGTCTTCATGTCGAGTAGGCTGAAGAGGAGGAAGAGGAAGGGTTGGTCCAGCTGTGTCAGGGGTAGCCAAGGCAGAAGAAAATCATGCATAATTTGACCCAGGCCACTGAAACCGTGTGGTTCAAGGGTCAACTGTACTTGACTTTCATTTAGACTCCGTCCTTTTACTTATAAAAAATAAGGGTCTTGAACTAAGTTTCCCATGGGCCTAATGGCAGAGGGTTACAAAGCCTAAAGAAATTAAGCTGGAAGAAATTACTGTATCCTACTGCTTCGAAATCAGAAAATAGCAGTATAGAGACACCATCTCTAGCGAAAATTATTTTTATAACATTGCATCAGAGATTTCTTTTTCTAAGAAAGATGCTTGTCTTAGCAATATAGATTTTAAAAGAATGTGAAAGATAAATGTTTTAGGACAAGTTAAAAAATCAATGTTGCTGTAGCCACTCTGCTTTATATGGGGAACTAGGAATCAATTTACTCTGCAAAAATAAATTAACTCGGTTCTTTCAAACTATTACTTTCTTCCTAGATATAAAACCACAAACCATTTTTATAAAATTCTTTGTGTGATAATGGGCTAGATTAGGGAGACCTTAGTAGAGAACATGTTTCTTTGCTCTGTACTACCTGTAAAAAGCAGCTAGTTTACACTCAGTGCAATTCAGACAAGTCCCAGACTTCTCTTTTTACAGACTTCTTATTCTCATCTTGAGGGCCTCCCCTTTCTTTATGATACAGGGTCTGGCACTCTAGGGTGCAGTGGCATCATCATAGCTCACTGCAACCTCAAACTCCTCGGCTCAAGCAATCTTCCTACCTCAGCCTCCTGAGTAGCTGGGACTACAGGTGCATGCCACCACACCCAGCTAACTTTTTCTTTTTTGTAGACATGGCGTCTTTCTATGTTGCCTAGGTTGGTCTCAAACTCCTGGGCTCAAGCAATCCTCCCATCTCAGCCTCCCAGAGTGCTAGGATTACAGGTGTGAGCCACTGCACCCAGCCTTGAGGCCCTTCTGTGGAACAAACGGAGTTAGCGATACAATGGGCATAATTTGAAGAGTGCCTCAAAGAACTTTCTTTAGCTCCTGCCTTTTTTACATGAATTTTATTAAAGATCCTCTTGGCCAAGAGAGGACAGGTCATCTTCATGGGCACACATGGGGAACGGGAGGGTCCCCAGGGGAAAGCTCTCACTGGAGAACAGGGAAAGAAGACAGAACAGGCAAAAATACAGATTTCATGTCAGCGTTTGGTTCAGTGGAATCGGAATCTCTGAAACAGAAGTTCGGAGTTCAACAAGTGAGGGGCTTGGGAAGCAGGACCTGGGTGAGGAACAGGGAGATAAATCACAGAGGCAGCCAGTGGGTGGATGGTTGGAGTGACGCTCTGGGCAGTCTGAAGGCCGAGCCTGTCTGTCAGGTGGGGAAGGAGAAGACGACCCAGAGAAACCAGGCCTGCTGTCGCTTTTCCTTGTGTTGCAAGTGGATTGTAAATATCACTTTCAGCAAAGCTGATAAGGCTGAAATTATGCAGTTCTGGGCTAAACATTTTCCTGTATTTTTATCCCACGCCTAGATCAACGTTGCCTCCCCCTCCCTCTGCCTCCCACTCTTCTACCCCAGCAAGATGCCCTTTGTCACTCTCCGTCATAGCAAGGGGTGGTCGAGCCAGGAGAAGGCGGCAAGGCAAAGCTCTTGAAGGGCTGTGCCCCACTCCACTTGCTCTGCACTATCCAGCTTCTCAGCTCAATCTCCAAGGGCGCTTGGGATTCCCCTGGTGGTCCCAAACTCTAGTTGGGATGGAAAGCCAAAGTCAGATGTGCCAGTTGAGAACCCAGAGGGGAAAGCGTATCCAGCCTTCTTGGCTCATCGGCATTCCATGATAATTAGCTACAACTGAAACACATAATTAAAGATATTCCAAATTACACATAAACACACATATTTACCTGGCTTTAAGAAAATGTCATGATATTACATAATTTAAAAGATGTATAATATTGTAGAAAATAGCCTTTTTTTCCTTCTGATGGTATTAATTTAGCATGGGTCTCATTTTTGTGAGATTTCGTGTTGGTTTCATTCTTTAGAGTGCTCAGAGTGGTCCATGCATATATCACAAACACAGAAATATGTTTTTGGTTTCACAAACTTAGGTCAAGGATCCATCTTCCTAGTACTAAGTTTTAAAGATAAGAGTTGAATAGTGACTAATGATCATACTTCCTAAAAACAAAATGCTGAAGAACAAGAATGGGATTGAGCAAGGGGACCTCTCAAATCACAGCCTGTCCCCCAGCCCTGGCTGGACCTGGCAACAGCCTTACACACTGGTGTCCTTCGAAAGGTTAAAGAACAACGTTGTTGGAACTTTCCTCTCTTAAACAGTCTCATTTTTTAGAAAGACAAATCTGAAACAGCAATGTACATACAGTCCTCGATGTGAGCAGCCACTGGGATGGAGTCAGCTGGCAGCTTTGTACTGGGCGGTGTAAGGCAGGGCACTTACATTCCCTGAGCCTCAGTTTTCTCCTCAGAAAAATGGGGAGATTCACACCTGCCTCATAGAATAAAATGTAAGTAAGTTACCTGGGATGTGAGAGATGCTCAAAACCCCTTAATTTTCTTTCCCCACAGCCAAACTGATTCTTCGAAAGAGGCAGCACGGGGTGATAGAATATGGTCTTTGTACTAAGAATGAAGTAGAAGGTAGTGGCGAGATGAGGGAGCTCCAGGTTGATGGTTTTTATTTTCTCAATAAAGTAAAAGTCAAGATAAAAAACAAAAGGCAAGTGGAAATGGGTGGGGGAAATAGGTGTAAAAAGGAGCGAAAGGTGTAAATTAGGTGCTCTGAAGACTGAGCGCCCTTGCCCTTCAAGTCTTGTGATCAGGAAGTTAAGGTGATACCAAGTGGTATAGTTGTATGCTTCTCTAGCAAAGCTCAGCGGCACAGAACTAGCGGATGGTTGGGGTTCACTGAGGCTGGACTTTTTACAAGGCAAGTATGGTAAAAGGAGAGAGGCCAGGAAATGGAAAGTATTTTCAATGGAGCAATTGCAATGGTAATCATGAAATTTAAGCTAACTAAGGAGAGAAGAAAAGACAGTGGATTGCCCTGAAAGTGGAAGGGAGTGGTAGGATATTCATTCCACATCTGATGTGAATTATTTACCTTCCCCCCTTAGGAGGTAGAAGCAATTAAGACCAATTTTGTTTTAAAACAGTAATAATTTATCTTTATCACATTAGCAAACCAAACCCAGAAGTTTATTAAGAGAACAATACAATATCAGCAAGGACAATTTATTCTAGGAATATATGAGTGCATAAGTATTACATTAAATGATGAAAGAATTCCCGTATCATCATATCATCAGATACTGTTATCAGTTATCTATTGCTGTGTAACAAGCCACCCCAAAACTTTACAGCATAAAGCAACCAATTTATTATACTCATGGATTCTGTGAGTCAGCAATCAGAACGGAGCACAGCAGGGACAATTTATCTCTGCTCCACAACGTCCAGAGCCTCAGCTGAGAAGATTCAAAGTCTGCAGTGACTTGATCACTGAGGGAGAGAATCATCTGGAAGTATCATCACTCATTTGTTTGGCACTACGATTTGTTTGGCTACTGGTTGGGAACTCAGCTGGGCTGTCAGATGGAAAACTTAACATGTGGCCTCTCCAGGTGCTTTCTCTATAGGTTAATCTGAGCCATCTCATAGCATGATCGATGGGTTCCAAGAGCAAGCATCCCAAGAGAAGAAGGCGGAATTGCGTGGCACTTTTGTGATCCAGCTGCAGAAGTAACACAGTAGGACTTCTGGTATACTCTGATTGCCCAGGCAGTCATGAAGATCTTCCCGGGGTCAAGGAAAGAGGATACAGACCCCATCAATCTGTATTAGTTAGGGTTTTCTAGGAAAAAAAAAAACAGAACAAATATTATATATATAAGAGGAAATTTATTATGGGAATTGGCTCATGCAATTATGGAGGCCAAGAAGTCCCATGAAATATCGTCTGTAAACGTAGAACCATTGAAGACGATGGTGTAATTTAGTCTAAGCTCAAAGACCTGAGAATCAGAGGAGCCAATGATATAACTTTCAGTTTGCTGCCAAGAGCCTGAGAAACTAGGAGACCTCTGCTTAAGTCTTAGAGATCAAAAGCCCAAGAACCTGGAGTTCTGATGTACAAGGGCAGGAGAAGTTAGATGTTACAGCCCCAGAAAAGAGAGCAAATTTGCCTTGCCTCTGCCTTTTTGTTCTACCTGGGCCCTCAGTAGATTGGATGGTGCCTTCCCACACTGGATGAGGGCAGATCTTCCTTACTCAGTCCACTAATTCAAATGCCAACCTTTTCCAGAAACACCCTCACAGACATACCGAGAAATAATGTTTTACCAGATGTCTGGGTTTCCCTTAATCTAGTCGAATTGACACCTAACATTAACTACCACAAGTCCACCCTTTCTTTGTCAACTTGTCACCTATATGTATCTCCTTAAACCATATTTAATCTCCAAATAAAGACAATAGCAAGGTCATACTTCTGCTTAATGATACGATTATCCTTCTACAACCAAAAACACATTAATCCCTTTCTCAGAAGAGGAGATAAAGTCCTTAGTGATGTTCATTCTCTCTTCTCCTGATAGCCCATCATTTAAATACTATGTTATAAAATTATGAATACTTAAATAGGGATATAAAGTCAATACATCTTATGTTACATGATAAGGGAATAAGAGAGGAAACAAAATGAAAACATTTGCTTCATATATGTATATATACACACAAGTGTATTCTTAACAACGTAAGGAGGAAATTCTTACAACAATTAGAGTCCCTGGGTCTATAACTGGTTATGTGGTTGTAGCTGGTATTTATAACTACCCATTTTCTATTCCCTTTGCCTTTAACAAGCACCTCAGCTGGTCATGGTTCTTTACCTGATGGGGTGACCCAAATCTTCCTTTATAAAGGATTTGGGCGATTTGTAGTCCTGCCTGGTGTGAGGTGTTATAGTTTCCCATGGATCTTAATCACAGAGCATGGCAATACTAAGAGATACACTAGGGGATCTCCTGTATTCAGACATGCTCTTCCTTACCAACATTGTGGAGTAGTAGTCCAGTTTGGTAGTCCAGATCAGCCACCCTAGCCAATGCCATAACTCCCTTCTTGGTCTGTTGACTCAGAGGCATGAGGCAGCCAAGGTGGCCAAGTGGCAGTTTTAACTTCCAGTTCATTGTTGTGTCCCCTGGTGGAAGCATTCCTCCCCCGGGAAATAAGACTCTAAGCCAGCAGAGTGTAAGTTGTGGGAATAGGAAGCAAAAATTTTGCTAATGGATCACTGGGGGTAATGGTGAGTGGTGCTATCTGCATTTCTACCCCTTGATTTCTGGACCCATGAATTCTGGCTCTGGGAGAAACAGAACCATATACTGGATGCTGATTCAGAGAATATACAACCTTCTGGAGAACCTTGCCCTATCCCTCCAAGGTATTGTCATGTAACTGGCAGTATAACTGCACCTTTGAAAAGCCATTCCACCATTCTAAAAGCCAGCTGCTTCAAGATGGTGGAGAACATTGTAACGCCGGTGAATTACATGAGCACAAGCCCATTGCTATACTTCTTTGGCTTTGAAGTGGGTTCATTCATCAGAAGTAATGCTGTATAGAATACTATGATGGTGGGTAATGTATTCTATAAGTCCACAGATGTTAGTTTTGGCAGAAGAATGGAAACAGTGCTGAGCATGTAGGATGGGAGATATTGTTGTGGCCATCTTAAAAAACGCAATCTTAAATACCTTTCAATAAAATTCAGCAGCCCTCTCCTTTTTAAAGGTCTTAGATGAAAAGAAATAGAAGGATAGATATATATGCAAAATGATTGAGAGCAGCATCTCCAAAAATACTTGTATACCCAGGTTCATATCTTCATAATTCACAATAGCCAAGAGGTGAAAGCAACTCAAGTGTCCATCAACAGGTAAAAAAGTAAACAAGTGTGGTATATACATACAATGGAATATTATTCAGCATTCAAAAGGAAGGAAATTCTGACATATGCTACAACATGGATGAACCATGAGGACATTACGCTAAGTGAAATAAACTTGTCACAAAAAGACAAATATTGTGTGATTCCACTTATACGAGCTAGCTAGAGTAGTCAAGTTCTCAGAAATGGAAAGTAGAATGGTGGTTACCAGGAGCTGGGGGGAAGGGAAAATGGGGAGTTGTTTAATGAGTACAGAGTTTCAGTTTTGCAAGATGGAAAAGTCTGGAGATTGGTTGCACAATAATATGAATACACTTACTACTGAACCATACATTTAAAAATGGTTAAGATGATAAATTTTATGTTACATGTATTTTACCACAATTTTTTTAAAAAAAGAAATAGAAGACAACTTTCTAGATATACTAAAGAATGCTGTAGCCGATATTGCACATTGGCATGCTCTAGAACGAATGCACAGACATAAGCTAAAAAAACCTACATTTTCCAGACTCTCTTGTAGCTAGGGTTTGAGACGTGCTTTGGATCCCCCCAAGCAGAAACACTCATCTGAAACTTTGATTTGAAACTGAGTCATATGTGGAGGGAGGCGGTGTCAAGAGCATCTGCTGTAGACTGTGGCAGAGGTGGCATGGTCTGGAGCAGCGGCTTATTAATTTGGCAAATGACTTCTTGATTCAGCAGCTTTCAACATCAGTGATGGCTGCGTTCCCAACTTTGGTCAAGGCAGAGTGCTAATGGGGTCTAGGAGTTGCTCATGAACCCTCAGCCGAAGTCCCGCTCCAACTGCCTTGATGAAAAGGCTGGAGGCAAAATCAAGGCTGGTCCGAAGGTAGTGAGTTATCTCACTTGATTGTTCACAGTCAGTTACAGATTGAACTCCTTGTTCTACTACTTTCCCCTCTCCTCACTACTGCACTTGACTAGTCTTAAAAAGAAAAGAAAACAAAAAAAAAGAAAAAAATTTAAAAAAAATCATCATAATTTGCATATAAAATGATTATACTCATAAAGAATCAGAGACTACATTCTAGAAAGAAAACTGTTAGAACTAATGAATGAGTTAAACGAGGTGGCCATATTTAAGCCAACTATACAAAAAAAAATGCTTTTTCTTTAACACAGAAATAAACAGAAATGTGGTCTAAAAATCTCATTTCGGCACATGCCTGTAGTCCCAGCTACTCGGGAGGCTGAAGCAGGAGGATCACTTGAGCCTAGGAGTTTGAGGTTGCAGTGAGCTAGGATGAAGTCACTGTCCTCTACCCAGGGTGACAGAGTAAGACTCTGTCTCAAAAAAAAAGAAGTCCCATTTTGAATGACAACAAAAGTTGACAAGAATCAGGAATAAACTTATAAGAAATAGGCTAGACCTATTCGTTCAGCACACAGGTTTCATTTCAGTCCTCTTTCCCTCTGTTCCACCTTCAGAATATGTTCCACGTTCTCCAAACTAAACCAATAAACAACTAAAAGGAATATTATAACAAAATATTTCATGAGAACTATTCCCACTGAGGTCTCCGTAATAAGAAAACCTATTTTTGCCTGAGCAGCTGGGCAAATTAAAATTCAATTTTTCTTTAGCTGTTACTGTTTTCCATCCCAAGGTTTTGTTGTTTTGGTTTTAACTTCTATGTTAGAGTTAAGAAAACAAAAACTATACACCCCATTAATCAAGGAAAACTTTTTCATTTTTAGAGAAAGGGGGTTAAGAGGAAAACAATTCTGAAGCAGCAGTGTTTTTGCCTTAGGGAGAGAAACATTTAATGTAATCCTTATGAAACTGTGTTCCTGGAATTCTCTTCATAAATCTTGCATGCATAAGTAATTTGCAAAGATTTTGGGAAATGAGCTGTTGCACAAGGGATGATGGGATATGTTATTTTATTTTTGTTTTCTTTCCCTTTCTTTTTTCTTTTTTTATAGTTACTGGTCATTTATTGGTCAAAAAATAAGAGGGTTTCTCTGTCAGAAGCAGTCAAAAAAGAATAGATCTGATAAAATATGGATGCCTGAGCTATATTTATCATAAGTAAACTCTGTTTAAGAAACATAGCCAAAATTAGGGTGAACTGTAAGCTCCTTACTTACAGATTCAGAGCCATAGCAATTTCTGCTTATATTTTGAGGAAGGAATCAGTTTGGAAATTATAGATATATTTCTATAATCAATGAGTTTGAGGTATTTATATAGCTGCATTATGATTAAAGATATCAGTTGTTATCCTATAAACCAATATACATACACAAGTGTATCAGTTGGTCCTCTGGGAAGCAGATACTGAGATGGAATTAAGAATGCAAAAGCCTTATTGAGGGGTAACATCTGTGAAAGAAAAAAAGCAGAACTGGGCAGGGGGGGCCATCAGGCTACACAGCAGATCTGCTAAAGACTCAGCCATCACAATGGGGAGCTCCAAAGCAAAGATTGCCTGTTAGAGGAGTCATACATTGGGTGGAAATGATCAGGCTCTTGTTCTACCACCTTACTGAGTCATTGATTGGGGCCACCCCAAGAAAAGTATGACCTTGGCTCAAAAACTGACAATTCTTGCAGTTAGGCGAAAAGTCCTTTCCTGAAGAGGGATCTGAGCTGCATAACATCTCCGTATCTGCTACCGCAAGTTAGCATCAATGTTACATACAATACAGATGTGCTACTTCCTTATCATTTCTTTTGTTTTTCATTAGTTTTTACTTATACATATTCACGAGGTCCAAGTGCAATTTTGCTACGTTGATATATTGTGTCGTGGTGAAGTCAAGGCCTTCAGTGCATGTATCACTGAAGCAATGCACATGGTACCCACCAAGCAACCTCCCATCATCCACTTCCTTTCCAGCTCCCCAGCCTTCTGCCTCTCTGAGTCTCCATTGTCCAGCATTCCATGTTCTGCTTCCCAGTTATAAGTGAGAATATGTGGTATTTGTCTTTCTGTGTCTGAGTTGTTTCACTCAAGATAATGGCCTCCAGTTCCATCTATGTTGCTGGAAAAAAAAAAACCAACATGATTTCATTCTTTTTCATAGTGGAATGGTATTCCATTGTATATATATGTCACATTTTCTTTATCTGATCCTCTGTTGATGGACACTTAAGTTGAGTCCATATCTTTGCTATTGTTAATAGTGCTGTGATAAATATGTGAGTGCAGGTATCTTTTTAATGTATTAATTTATTTTCCTTTGGGTAGATACCCAATAGTAGGATTGCTGGGTCTTATGGTAGGGTAGTTCTATTTTTAGTACTTTTCTTTTGAGACAGGGTCTCACTCTGTTGCCAGGGCTAGAGTACAGTGGCATCATCATAACTTATTGCAACCTCAAACTCCTGGGCTCAAACAATCCTCCCATCTCAGCCTCTCAAAGTGCTAGGATTACAGGCATGAACTACTATGCTGGCCTATTTTTAGTTCTTTGAGAAATCTCCATACTGTTTTCCACAGGGGTTGTACTAATTTACATTCCCAGAAACAGTGTATAAGAGTTCCCTCTTCTCTACATCCTCACCAACATCTGTTATTTTTTGTCTTTTTAATGATAGTCATTGAGACTGGTATAAGATGATATCTCATTGTGGCTTTAATTTGCATTTCTCTGATGATTTAGTGACGTTGAACATCTTTTCATATGCTAATTGGCCATTTGTTTGTCTTCTTTTGAAAAAATGTCTATTCATGTCCATAGCCTACTTTTCAATGGGGTTATTTGTGCTTTTTCTTATTGTTATTGAGTTGTTTGAGTTCCTTGTAAATTCTGCAAATTATTATAGTTCTCCATGAGATGTATAGTTTGCAAATATTTTCTCTCATTCTGAAGGTTACCTGTTCACTCTGTTGATTATTTCTTTCACAGTGCAGAAGCTTTGTAGTTTAATTAAGTCCCATTTGTCTATTTTGGGGGGGTTGGCTGTGCTTTTGAAGTCTTAATCACTAATTCTTTGCCTAGACCAATGTACAGAAGAGTTTTCCCTAGGTTTTCTTCTAGTATTTTTATAGTTTTAGGTCTTACATTCAACTCTTTCATCCATCTTGAGTTGATTTTTGTATATGGTGAGAGATGAGGGTCCAGTTTCATTCTTCTGCATTTGTCAATCCAATTTTCCTAGCATCATTTATTGAAAAAAGTGCCCTTTCCCCAGTATATATTCTTGTTGACTTTGACAAAGATCAATTGGCTGTAAGTATGTGACTTTATTTCTGAGTTCTCTATTCTGTTCCATTGATCTATGTGTCTATTTTTATACCAGTACCATGCCATTTTGGTTACTATAGCCTTGTATTATAATTTGAAGTAAAGCAATATGATACCTCCAGCTTTGTTCTTTTTGCTTAAGATTGCTTTGGCTATCAACATGGATTTTGGGGGTGGGGAGATTGCTTTGGCTATTTAGGCTTTTTTGATTCCATATGAGCTTTTTTCCCCCTAATTCTGGGAAAAATCACATTGGTATTTTGATAGGGATTGCACTGAACCTGTAGATTGCAATATGATCATTTTAACTATATTAGTTCTTCCAATCCATGAGCATAGGATATTTTTCCATTTTGCTTGTGTCATCTATGATTGCTGTCATCAGTGTTTGCAGTTTACCTTTTAGATATTTTCACCTCCTTGGTTAAATATATTCCTGAGTATTTTACCTTTTCGTAGGCATCGTAGATGGGATTGTCTTCTTGATTTGGTTCTCGGTGAGATCATTATTAGTGTATAGAAATTCTACTGATTTGTGTATGTTGATTTTGTATCCTAAAATTTTACTGAATTCATTTATCAAGTCTAAGCATCTTTTGGTGGAGTCTTTAGGGTTTTTGAGATACAAGATCATATCATCAGTGAACAGGGATGATTTGACATCCTCTTTGGCAATTTGGATGGATTTTATTTTTTCTCTTGCCTGATTGCTATGACAAGCACTTCTAGCACTATGTTGAATAAGAATGGTGAAAGTGGGCATCTTGATCTTGTTCCAGTTCTTAGGAGGAAAGCTTTCCACTTTTCCCCATTAAGTATGATGTGGGCTGTGGGTCTGTCATATGTAGCCTCTATTATTTTGAGGTATGTTTGTTCTATGCCAAGTTTGTTAAGGATTTTTATAATGAAGTGGTGCTGAATTTTATTGAACACTTTTTCTGTATCTATTGAGACAATCATATGGTTTTTTGTCCTTAATTCTGTTTATGTGATATATCACATTTATTGTTTTGCATATGTTGAACCATCCTTGCATAGAAAACTCACTTGATCATGGTGTATGATCTTTTTTATGTGCTCTTGGATTCAATTTGCTAGTATTTTGTTGAGGATTTTTGTGTATATGTTCATCAGAGATATTGGTCGGTAGTTTTTTTCTTTTCTTTCCTTTTTATTGTTGTTGTTGTTATTGTGTCACTATCTGGTTTTGGTATCAGTGTGATACTGGCCTCATGGAATGAATTGGGAGAATTCTGTCCTCAATTTTTTGCAACAGATTCAGTGGGATTAGCACTAGTTCTTCTTTGTACAGCTGTATGGTTTGGCCGTAAATCCATCTATTCCTGAGCTTTTTTTGGTTGGGATTTTTTTTTTTTTTTTTTTTTAGACAGAGTGTCACTCTGTTGCCCCAGCTAGAGTACTGTGGTGTCAGCCTAGCTCACAGCAACCTCAAACTCCTGGGCTCAAGCGATCCTATTGCCTCAACCTCCCAAGTAGCTGGGACTACAGGCATGCACCACCATGCCTGGCTAATTTTTCTATATATTTTTAGTTGTCCAGCTAATTTCTTTCTATTTTTAGTAGAGACAAGGTGTCACTCTTGCTCAGGTTGGTCTCGAACTCCTGAGCTCAAATGATCCACCTGCCTTGGCCTCCCAGAGTGGTAGGATTATAGGCATGAGCCACCGCACCTGGCCGGGATTTTTTTAAATTAGTGATTCAAACTATTCATTATTGGTCTATTCAGGAGTTCTATTTCTTCCTGGTTCAGTCTTGGGAGGTTGTATGTTTTTAGGAATGCATCCATTTCCTCTGGGTGTTCTAGTTTGTGAGTGTGTAGTTGCTCATAATAGTCTCTGATGATCTTTTGTATTTTTGTGATACTACTTGTAATGTCTCATTTTTCATTTCTGATTGTGTTCATTTGGATCTTCTCTCTTCTTGGTTAGTCTAGCTAGTGGTTTAT
>RJWJ010043112.1:0-12735 GCA_004363605.1 Indri indri | reverse complement strand
AAGGTCCCTTGATGCTGACCTAGAAATTTCTCACTAGCGTTCATACCGATTAAACACTCAACTACATGCCAGGCTCTGTTCTAAGCATTTTACACTTATTAGCTCATTTCATCCCCATGACAAGCCTGGGATGTAGATACTATTATTCTAACTATCATCTTGATTTCATAATGAGGAAATGTGGCATAGAGGTTTAAGTAACTTGCTTAGGACCCCACAGCTGGGAAGTGACAGAGCTGGGATTTGGTCCCACACCCTCAGCCATCGCCGTTAGCAAAGTGTGGAGGCAGAATGGGAGGAGGGCCTGGCTGTCTGTCTCCTTCCAGGAGACGGTAGAGTCTGTTCCGGGTGCCCTGTCCTCTGGGTGGCTTCAGCACCTCCAGAAAGGTATCCTCAAGGAGCAGCGAGGGCAGGCCGGGGGCCGTGCAGGTAGGTAGAGAAGTACCCTGGAGAGAGCACAGGGCTGGGAATCCGGAAAACTGGGCCCGGCTCTGCCACCAACTGGCCATGTGACCTGGTACCCTCCTCAAAGCCTTCTCCTCTTTGCCTCTGTCTTGCTCTGGTTTGGATGGAAATGGGGTGTCTCGTGGCTTTGGGGCCCACCTGGCGGGCTGAGGGCAGCAGAGGGAGGGCCACAGAGGCTCTGGCGCCAGACCCGGCCCTGCCCTCACTATCAGAAGCCCAGAGTCCCAGCTGGTGCCAAACTGCCCACTAAACCCTGGGCTATTTAAAACGCCTGGCAGGATGCAGGCCGTGGCCCTCCCTCCCCATTGCCCGTCTGACGGGGTTTGCTGGAGGTGGGGGAAGGGGCGGGGCGTGGCTGCCGCAGGTTCTCCGCAGCTCAGTGCTGCTTTCCCGTCAGAGGTGGGGGTGCTCCGCCCTGCTGTGGGTGCGGGTGGGCGCAACATCACCTTCTCCTGGCCGAGTCTGTGAAGTCCCCAGATCTATGGAGGAGAAGGAAGAAATGCTTCACAGTGCTGCTGGCTTGGTCAGCCTAGCGTGCCTCTGTTCCACTCGCTTGCACTCAACAGAAGTTTACTGAGCCTGTAGTATTGGTCAGCTGGGGGACACAGAGGCCAATTAGACTTGGTCCCTGCCCTCGGGGTGTGCCCGGAAGCAGGGGAGGCAGAGAGGTAAATCGTTACAATGTGCTGCCGTGGCGCTGTGACTGGAGGTGAGGAACCCAGAGAGCCTCCAGGAGGAGGTGGTTTCTCTCCACCTCTGCTTCGTAGGCCTGTTGCCAAATGGCTGCAGCGACCTACTGAACGGCCCCACCCCTCCTACCCCACGCAGACACTGCGCATGCCTCGCTGGAGGTGCTCCGCTCGCTCAGGATAAAACCCTAACTCTTTGGGTGGCCTGCAAGGCTCTGGCCCTGGCTGCTTCCGTACCCCCTGTGTGCCCTCTCCCCACGCCCTCCACCCTGCACTCGGACAGTTCCGGGACACGTCATGCTCTTTCCCCTCTCCCAGCCTTTGGGTCACTGGGCCCTCTGCCTGGAACGCCATTTCTCTACCCTCTGCTGGGCTGGATCCTGCTCATCCTCCGGGTGTCAGCTTAAACATTGTCCGTGGGGATGGCCCGACCCCTTAGTCTAAAGCTGAGCCCCTCACTGCTCTCACTGGGGGCACCGCTCCTCCATATCCCTTTCCATGCTTTGTATCTGCTTGTTGCTTTCTTGCTTCTCTCTTGCAGACTGTGAGCAATGTGAAGGCAGGAAGCCGGAAGGTGCAGGGTGGCACAGGGGTTAAAAGTGCAGAATCTGGTGCTGGGGCTGCCTGTATGCAAATCTGGCTGCACCACTCACCTGCTGTGTGACACTGGGGAAGTTGCTTTACCTCTCTGTGTTCTGGTTTCTTCATGTGTGAAATGGGGGAAATGATATACCTGTCTCATAGAGGTATGGCTTGGGTTAAATGAGTTAACATATGTAAAGTACTTAGAACAGTGTCTGGCATATGGCAAGTGCTCAATAAATATTAGCTATCATCATTATTTTTATATCCAGTGCTTAGAATAGTGCCCAACTTAATAAATATTTGATGATTGGCTGAGACACCTGGGCTGAATCTTCAAGGAAGTGGGATAGGGTTGGTTAGAGAGAGAACAGTGGTTCTCAGCCCTGGCTGCACAGTGGAATTACCGGGGTGGGGTGGGGTTAAAAAACACGGATGTCTGAGCCCTGCCTTCAAGAGAGTTTGATTTAACTGGTCTGAGTGTCTCCAGGCCATTGGAGCATTAAAGCTTCCCTGGGGTTCTGATTCCCAGGTTGAGAACCAGGGAGACCGGGGATGAGGAAGGCAGAATTCACAGCCCCAAGGACATCACGGTGCTGGCCTTGCTGGAGGGAGCGTGGAGGGCGAGGCCAGGGGCGGGGGAGTTGGACGGCAGCACAGAGAGGCAGCGCCAGCCCTGAGAGGGCCGTGCGTGCCCTGCCAAGGAGCGTAGGCTTGGTGGGGAAGTCAGCAGGGAGCCTGGAAAGCTGTTACGCGGGGAATGACATGGTCCGATTTGCCTTTAAGGAAATTGGCTTGGGTGGCTGTGTGGAGGATGGATCACTGTGAGTGGAATTGAAGGCCTGCAGATCAGAGTGTGGAAGCCCTTCTGCCGCAGCAAGAGCAGTGTGGGTCAGGCTTGTACAGGGAAGGTGAGCTGCTGGTCCCCAGTTTCATTACTTAATCCCCCTAGGCGTGTCTGAACAGTGAAATCTGGGCGCTGCAGCATTCCAACCGGCCGCTCCTGCCCCCACCGCAATACCGAACTGTCATTCTGGGCCGACGTAAACCCCATCGTGTCCTGACCATGGAAAGGCTTTTCTGTCTGGGTTTTATGCTGGACTGCGAGTCTCTGTGAGAATGCTCCGGTCCACATCCCATTGGCCTCTAGGCTGGTGGAAATCCCTTCCAGGTCCACTTCCTCATTTGTGACGCCCTCCCAGCCCTGCGATCTAAATGCCGCTAACGTACCAGCGCTCCCCTGGCTCCAGGCCCCCATGCTCAGGGGCTCCTCTCCCTGCAGCAGCTCAAGTATTTTCTGTTTTCTCCTGTCACCTGGATTGCAGGTGACTACTGCAATCCCTGACTACTGTGCTTTTTCCCTCTAGTAATAGGGATTTTATTATTATTGTTCAGTTACCTGCCTACATGAGGGACTGGGTCCCAAAGCTGCCTTTGGATGGCAGGGCTCTTGACAAAGTGATCTGTGTCCTCGCCACCGTGCCCCTTGGAGGCAGTGTGCGTGGGTGCTGCCACCTGGCTCTGTGTGATCTTGGGCGAGTCACTTGACCTCCCTGTGCCTTAGTTTCCTTGTCTGTAAGAGTGGAAGTGAGCACTCACAGACACTTAGCCCAGTGACACCAGCGAGGGTCACAGGTTTGAAATGCACATCTGATTCAGAGGGTACGACAGGCTTTAATTTAGTACCATGTTTCTTAGCATTAGAGAGGGACTTGGAACAGGCCAGGAAACAGAGCACACACAGCATCTTTATCTTCAGCTCATGGGTAGGCCCAGAAGCCACCCACATACACAGCTTTTTTTGCCCCTCACCCACTCGGGCACGTCAGCTACTGTGGGTAAGAGCTGAGATGCGTCTGAGTCTCCTTGGAGCAGAGAAACTGCATCCTCAGTGTCCCACCGCTTTACATGGCTTGGAGACGCAGACCCAAGGCCTCCATGCCAACGCACATGACCAGGGGTTCCATGGGACACGGGGCAGACGCCACGGTTCACGTGTACCTCAAGTACATCGTGGGAGGACGGGCCTGGCTCATTGTCCAGGGAGGCCTCGGCCAGCCCAGGCTGCTGTCAAGCCTTGACTCAGACTTACTTATCTGCATGCATTTCTCTTGTAAGGGGGACAGTCAGTAGACTGCTGTCAACTAACAAAAGAAAAAATGATTTATGAGAGAGAGAGAGAGCGAGAGAGAGAGAGAGAGAGAGAGAGGGAGAGAGAAGAGAAGGGAGAGAAAAACTGCAGACCATCTGGGAACGGTGGATTTGGTTTGTACGTGTTGTGGGTAAACTGATCGTCATGCAGCTGGTAAGGCTGTTAGTCCTGTTCCTGAGCAGGCTGTCCAGGGGTGTCAAAGAGCACAGTGTCAGTCCCTGTGGATTTTCCAGAAGCACCTTAAGAGTTGACCTGTGGGGGAGGCCTCTGTGAGACACCTGCCAGAGGCCCCTCCCCAGCACCTCTGCTGCGGCTCGGCCGGCTCTGCCGCTTGCCTCCGTTAGAACCCGCTGCTGCTGTGGGCTTCCGTGGGTAAACAGGGCACCGTCCTCAGAACTGCAGGGACTCACAGGGAAGTGCCCGTGTGTAAACACGCTCAGAGTCAGCGCCGAATGAAAGTGCTAACGACCGTCCTTTCCCTCTCACGGGTCCCATGTCTGTTGCTTCTCCTGCTCCATTGCCTGGTGTCCGCGTCTCTTCTGGAGCTGACACCAGTGGAGAGGAGACGGGGACCCAGAGAGGAAGCCTAGAATCAAGACAGCTTTGCAGTCATTTGTTCTAGGCAATGAAGTGGTCAGTTTGCTGTCCTCATCCCTTTAGGGCCTGAAGTTGAGGGAGATTTCTTCTTCTTCCCTCTTTAAAAGCCCAGGCAACGTCAATCATAAACCAGCCCTCCCACCTCATAATTTTATCCTGCTGGCTGGGAGCAGGCTGTGGCCACCATTTAGCCTTTTCTCTCACTTTTGGAGGATAACTAGACGTCTGGAGGGAGAGTGTTCCTTTCTTTCCTCATCGGATCCAGGGAAGAGGGCCCTGGTAGCCTGAGGCTGTTCCTGTCCGAGAGGCTGCCCTCCCCACCCGCTTTCTCCAGGAACCAGGCAGGCTAAGTAAGGGCGGGAGTCTCCCAGGCTGCCCTGGGATCCTGGCTGTCCCGGGCACTTGCAGTCTGACTTCGATCGAGTGCCTTTTCCTCCCTGTCCTTCTTCTGTTTCCTCATCTTTAAAGCTGGGGGAGGCAGAAGTACAGACATAATATTCTAAGGGCTCTGAGGAAATAGGCCTGCCGCTTCCTGCTTTGAAACGTGTTCTTTATGTTTCTCTTTGAGGCTGCTCTTGAAGGTCATCGTACCAAGGTTGGGCACACACCAAAAGCCCTTATTCAACATTATACGATTCATACACGTAACAAAAGATACCCGCACCCCCTACATCTATTGCAATAAAAAACAAAACTCCAGTAGCGCTCCCCCCATCTGTTGTTTTACTTATCAGCAGTCAACCGCGGTTTGAAAATATTAAATGGAAAATTCCAGAAATAAACAAAAACAAAACAATAACAACAAAATATTAGGGGTCCCTATAATGTTTTGTCTTGGACTCCACATCCTCTGCTAGATAGATGGTCCTCACTGTTAGACATCCTGCCTTTAGGGCAAGAAAAGCAGTGCTCCCCCCACCTATGGGCTGATAACTTTTCTTAGAGTTGGGGAAGTCTAGAAACTCCAGGTCACTCTTGTTAAAGCCGATGAGGTTCCCGATTGTGTGTTTCTGCGTCTGTGTCTCTAATGGTCAGAGCTTTGATGTGGGGCTGTCCCACTGCATCCCTGAGCCACACCTGTGGAGCAGATGCTCTGCGCAGACCCGTGTGATGGGGAAGACGGCGGCGGTGGTGGAGGAGGCCGAGGTGATCATGGGGATGGAGGTCATGACCACACCAGTGGCGGGATGGCTAGTGTGGCGATGGTGTGGGGGAAGCCTGGAGAGGCAGGTAGGGCAAAGAAGAATGCTTACGAAGCATTCCCAGCAATGGAAAGGCATTGAAGGATTATAATTTAAGGGAAGGGGAACCAGGTTTACGTTTTGAAAAGATCACTCTAATTGCATTGTGGAAGGCTGATTGGAGGATGGCAGGCACGGGTGGACGCAGACCAGTTATGAGACCACTGGAGAAGTTCAGGAGGGAGATCGTGGTGGCCTGGACTGTGGTGGTGGTGGGGATGGACAGAAGCAGGCAGATGCTGGAGTTGCCTTTGGTAAAATCCACAGGACTTGGGCCTGGTTAGAGAACACCTGATCAGGTCGGGGGAACTGTGAACAGGGAGGAGGTATCACAGGTGAACCCCGAGTTTCTGCCTTAGGCCGCTGGATGGATCACTAGATTATAAACTCTACGAGGGCAGGAACTTTGTTTTGTCACCTGTATCCCCAGGCCCTCAAGCAGCGCCTAGCATGAGGTAGGGCTCAGTCGGTGTGGCTGGATGACGGCTGCTGTTGGTTCTTGGTCATACACATGACGAAAATGGTAGATTGTGGGTTTTGGTTCCCAGGCTCGTGTCCTCCACTGACACTGAACACACCTGGAGCTGGCCCGCAGATGGCTAATGGCCCAGGGGCCAGGCTTCAGACTCAGATGGATCCGGATTTGAATGCCAGGGTCTTTTCATGGTTGCGTGATTCGAAGAAAGTTACTTAACTTCCCTGAGCCTCAAAATCTTCACTTCTGAAAGGGGATAAAAGAATGCCAGCCTCACAGGGCCGCTATCCCGATGGAATGAGATATTGACACGAAGCTTGGAGCCCAGTGTCCGGACCGCGCTGGTAAGCGTGGTGTGGCCACTGAAGAAAATGAGTTATCCGTGCCTTGAATCCAGCGCCTTGCGGGCACACCAAGGGTGTGTCTGCGGAGTAACTGGGTGAGTAAATGCGAGAAGGGGGTGGTGTCCATGGTAACCGTAGCGATAGGATGGTGAGGGCAGGAAAGCCATTGAAGACTCTGGAGACAGGGCTGGAGACTGTGGGGAGACCGATGCTCCCTCCACATCATCCTGTCATTTCTACCTTCGCTTCTGTTCCCGTTTCCCAGCAGTCCAGTAGGTGAGGCTGTTTGTGACACGGCCCGCGGGCTCATGGCGGCCCTCGGTGCCGAGGGGGGAAAGCAGAATGTCTGGGGACTCAGCTGCTTCCTCACCCACCTTTGCCTCCGCTCAGTCCTGGCTTAGTCCCAGAGCAGTGTGTTTTAAAAATAGCAACAGGTGATGTTCATCCAGATGGAACTCCCTCCAAACAACTGCTCCCCAGTGGTCTTTGCACCATGATAAATGAGTGTGGGCTGACAGGGAGCCCCTGGCAGCTGCGCATCCCTGCACCTTCCTCCCTTGGATGAGAAACTGAGGATTCAGCAAGCCTGAGGACTCTCGAGGGCCCCCCATAGGAGAAGGCGGCAGAGCTCATTGGCCCAGCAGCTGTCCCCGCTGCTGTCCTTGTGCATCTGGGCTGGAGAGAGAGAGAGAGTTGCAAGTCACAGACATGGAGCAATTGGCTGGATACAGAGGGGTAGATATTTCCAGAGTAGGATAGAGAGAGGGGCCCCCTTCTCACTTGGGTCATCTGTGGTTGTGCAGGGAGCCATCTCTACACATGTGGCCCCTTCAAGCCACCTGTCAGCTTAGGGTCAACCCTCGGGAAGACACAAGCGGGGCTGGAAGCCAGCTAGTGGCAGTCAGCACTTTAGCAAAGCCTGGACATAGAGCTCAGGGAGACGCCCTTACGACAGCCACTCCCGCACACAGACACGCACACCAACCCCCACACCCTCCATGGCCAGCCCCGCCCTCGGACTCACCTGCGTCCTCTTGGTGGCTGCGGCCATAGACAAGCCCCAAATTTAGCCCCTTGTGGATAATGGTACGTGTGTGTGTGCGCGCGTACATGCGAGCGCGTGTGTGCATGCATGTACAATAGAGGCTTGATAGTCAATTTCTAGGGAAGTCTTCATCTCCAAGCAGTGGCAGAAACAGACCAAGTTTCTTTCCAGAGCTTTCTGTAGGTGGTTTATGTGCGTGTGTTAGCAGGACCAGGAGAGCCCATCCCCGCTGCTTCTCCAGTGGCTAAGGGTACTTCAAGCTTCAGGGGCAGCAGAGGGAGACTCACTTGAGCTCCTCCTTCTGGCTGGAACCACAGGGTCCTGGCAAAATTGGCCACTCTCCAGGTGGAGCTCATTTTCTCTTGGGGATGTGGAATTGTGAACCTCTCTTCTCACTCCCTTCTCTCCTCCTCCCTCTCCCCCCACGGCCCCCGCTGCACCTATTTCTACTCGTCCAACCCCAGGTAGCCTCCTGGGGCCCTTCAGGTCTGCACGGGATGGCTGCCCCTCCTCTGTGCTCACAGACATCCTGTACTTCCCCAGTCCGGCAGTACACTGTGCAGTCATGGCTCCCCATCTCCCTGCCCAAACCTGGCCTGCCCCCACCACTGCCTGCAGGAAGCCCTCTGTGATTGTTCCAGCTCAGCCTTGCCCACAGCTCCCTCACTCATGATCTGTACCTCTCATCTGTCTCGTATCACATGTTGATTTTTAAATGATCTTTCTCTATCACTTTCCTCATGCCAGAGCTGTGCTGTCATCTTCCAGAGAACAGATTCTGTGCTCTCTGGTCTCAACTTTGTCTGTTCATGTATTCATTCATTTGTCAAGTATTTCTTGAACACCTCCTATGAGCTAGACACTGATCTAGTCTCCGGGGCCATGGAGTGAAGGAGATTAATGGTTTTCTGCTTAAAGAGTCCTTGACTCCAGGTCAGCGTGGTGGATGGGGAGATGCCCGGGGTTCCCTGAAGCCTGAGCAGGGCAGGCTGAGTCTGGGGTGAGCCCCCCAGGCCTGCTGCACTCTGCCTTCTTCCTCCGACCCTTTGGAGCTTGTCCTCATTGGAATTCTCTCTCCCTTCCTGACTCTCCCACCGGGGCTAAATGTGGGTAAAGCTGGGGCTCTTGCTCTTCTAGTGTCTGAAAAGGCTGTGCCTCCCTTGCCTTGATTTCAGTCCTTCCATTCCAAGCAGCTTCCTCTCACACCCTAGAGTTGAGATGTCTTCTCGTGGAAGCCCAAGAAGGGAGTAATCGGCCAATCTCATTGCTCCCTTGTACCCCATGAGCTGGCAGGGTCTGCAGCAGTCCTGGGCAGCTGTGAGAGCCGTGCTCATGGGCAAGTTTAGGAGACACAGATTCTATTCCCAGGTCAGTTCCCAATCAGCCATTGGCATCCATCTGGGGGGCTTTGATGTTTCCATCTACAAAATGAAGGTTGCTGCAGAAGCCCCTTTGTGTCCCTGATCGTCTGACTCTGACCAGCTCTCCTGCAGCCCACACAGATCTGTCCTTTATTTTGTGTCCCCCTGAAAGCAGGGAACAGTCCTAGTGGCCAACTGCACAGGGTCTTGGGCTCTAGGCCCAGCTACCTCTCCCCTGGGCCTGAGCATGGCCCTAGTGGCTGCATGTCCCCAAGATTCCGCTGAAGGTGCCTCTCTGCTGAATGCTCTGCCTGTGACACTGGGCAGAGGGTGGCTCCACACCCAGTCAGTGGGCTGCTCAGAATGTCCCTCAACCAGAGGGACACTCCACATACTTGCTGAATCAGATTGCAGAGATGGAGGGAGGCCTAAAGCAATTGGGGTATGGTAGGTTTGGGGTAGTCTGGATCATCTACTTCCGTGGCTTTCAAACTCTGTTGACTGGAACCCACTGTAAGAAATATATTTTACCTGACAGCTTAGTACATGCATTTGATACCTGCAAACACCCACCACATGAATGATGGAAACGAATCTACTATCAAACAGTATCCTTACTAAGGGCAATGTCCTCTTACCTATCCTGTCGTCTTCTGTCCTGTCCTGTCCTGTGCTGGTCGTGACCACTGCACCGACTCCATGCCCAGCAGTGGGTCACGATCGCAGCTTGATAGACGCTGATCCGCGTGCTGGGCACATCTGGGTGGTGGGTGTGGGGAATGCTGTCTATTCCAGTGTGGGCTAAGAGAGGCTTTGCCTCCTGGAGCATCTTCAGTGCAGCCGCTACAGACAGAGAGCGTTTCACTTAGCAGCGAGCCAGCACCTGCACCGCCCTGTGCCTGCGGGAGTTGGGCACACCCTCCTCATGCCACCCCTTCCCCGGATACTTCCCTGGCGCTGCCCATTATTTCTGGGCAGTGGGTCCCTGGCCTCACATGGCTCCTCTGGCCAGGTTGGTGCCTGGAGCCTGGTCCCGGGAGGAGCCCACAGAGCCTGAGTACGAGATCCTTGAAAGGTGGGTGGTGGCAGTGGCTCATGTTGCTGGCTAGAGCGCTGTCCCAGACGGGCGCAGGCGTCGGCGGTTTGCGGCTAAGTCAGAGAGCACCTCCCGGACTGGATTCCATTCAGCTCACAAACACTTATTTAGCACCTTCTGTGTTTCCCACACTGTGCGAGACATTGAGGCCACAGAAATGAATAGCTCTCAAAACAAGTGTTTACCGAGCTTCCTGTAAGTGCTCCACCCAGGGCTGCGCACGATGATGCAGAGATGAAGGAGACACAGTCCCTGCTCTCCAGGAGCTCGCGGCCTGGGGGAGGCGGGTGTGGACAGATGGTGAAAACGCTCCTTGCATGGGGAGGCCAAGTCAGGACTGTGTCTGGGAAGTGGAAGAGGGAGGGAGGCCAGGCCTTGTGCACCAGCTGCTCCCACGTGAGTGGGATTTGGAAGAAGAACAAAGAAGGAGAAATGGAGATTTGTGGATAAGACTAGGGGAGCCCATCCAGGATGGGAGTTGGAGGGTGCTGATTAAATGCCACTGCGTTTTGGGAGGCTGCCTGGGCAGAGGTAGAGTAGGCAGGGTGGGACCAGCTTGCGGGAGGGGCAGGTTGAGTTACACCCCGTCGTGGCCCTTGTGGGGCCCCAGATCCCTAGCTGATCTCAGAGGCTGGACGACTTCTCAGGGTCCACTGACCATGTGTTAGCAGGGTATTAGCCAGAGGGGCTGAGTAGCCCGCTCGGTCCCTCTTCCATGCCGGCCTCCCATCCCCGCAGCGAGCCCCCCGGCCAGGCTCCCCGGGCTCTCCTGGGCAGCTGAGCCTCCCCACACTCAGGCCTGGGATGGCTCCAGCCAGACTGGGGATTCCCAGGTTGTGGGGTGTCCTGTCCACCTCCCCGGATCTGCTCTAGGCAGGATTTACAGCAGTGGGAGTCATAAACTAAATTCGAAGTAACGTCTCAAACAGTGGCATCGGGCAATAGCCTGAGTGCTCCGGCACGGTAATGGCTTTACTTAGGAGCCCTGATTTACGGTGTCATCAGGAAGCTGAGCAGCCTGGCTCCTCACAGCAGGAGCATTTGGAGACGGCCCCTCCCCACCAGGCCCACTGGCCCTCTGTCTGCACCTGACGGAGCAGAGCAGCCTCCCTCACCCCACCCGCCCCAACACAATCAGCGGCTCCACCTCCCACCATCCTGACACCCCAGCACAAGCTCCTCTCCCTGCCCCGTCCCCTTAATCCAGTCCCAATGCCACTCCTCTGTGCTGCTCGGGGCTGCTGTCCCTGCCAGCATCCTCCATCCTCCAGCCCATTGCTCACACGTGTGTGTGTGTGTGTGCGTGCGTGCACACACATGCTGCTTGGAGGTGCATGTCCTCTGCGTCATGGCTAAGCCTGCCTTTGGACCCTGAGCTGCCTCTGACTGCTGTGGGGCCTCGGGCAGGTTGTGTAAGTTCTCTGTGCCTCAGTTTCCTCATCTGCAGAGTGGAGGCACTAGTAACATTACCTACCTCACAGTGCTTTTGTGGGAATTAAATGACAGAACATAGGTAACCGGCTTGGAAGAGCAGAGTAGGAGCTTAGGCGTAATAGGAGTACGAGCTGACAACAACAGCAGTAATGATAATGATTTAATCATTTTAACATCAGTCTAGCCCTCGCCTTCCCCCACCAGGCCCCGAACTCCACAAGGTCGGGAATCCTCTCCCCACTAGACCAACGACATCTCCTCCCAGTCCTCTCTGCCCTTCCCTGCCTTCCTGTCCTGTACTGACTGTTTACAGCCCAGAGAGCAAGGTGGCCACACCCTCCTCCCACCCCCAAATGCCTCAGCTGGAGGCAGACAGAGGGCTGGAAGCGGAGAGACAGATCCTTAGCCAAGTGCGGTGGCCCAGACCTTCTGCAATTCCAGGAAGGAAGTCCCAGCTGCTCCTGCACTGGCCACAGAGCAGCGGGCCAAAAGGGAGGCAGCACACTGTCCCCTCGGGGCACTAAGGCTGTGGGCCGCCCATTGCGCCTACCTGGATCCACAGGGACAGGATGTGTTAATCGGAGGGACTAGGCTGAAGGAGGACCCTTCCGGGGGACAGGACAGCTTCCCTGGGGGTCTGGGCTTACTCATACCCAGGAGCTCCCTAAACCACCCGACAGCCAGAAGGCTCCTCCTCCCCCACCCCTTCCCATGGAGAGCAGGAGCCCACACGCCACCCCTTCAGGGACTGCCACCACTACAGTCCCTTCTTTCAGGCAAGTGGGCAAGTGAATCCTTGCCCCAAATTTAGAAGCCAGGTAACAACAAAACCACTGGGGCTTCTGTTAGAAAAGCCTCCACTTATAGAAAACTTACCGTGTGCCCAACATTGTTCTATGTACTTTGTAACTGTTAATGCACTTGAACCTCACTAGGATCTTATGAAGTAGGCACTATTATCCCCATTTGACAGATGAGGTGCAGAAAGCCTAAATAACTTGCCCGAGCTCACACAGCAGGGCCAGAATCTGCACACTCATGGGTGTGTAGGAGCATCCCTGAGCCTTTGGATGTGATAGTTTGGGTCCCAGCCACAGCATCTCTGCTGCCGCCTTTCTTTCCCTGGGCTCTCTTTGCTCTCATCTTTACTGGTGGGTGTCCTACTGGGCCTTCAAGGTCAAGGCCTGTCTCTGACCCCGGGCCTTCATGGAGCCTCCCTGACCCTCACCCAGTGAGATCACCCACTCCTCAAGC
>RJWJ010043111.1:0-12733 GCA_004363605.1 Indri indri | reverse complement strand
GATCCCACTTGACAGATGAGATCATTGAGGCTTAGCGAAGTTAAAAGAATTCCTAACATTCTATCTTGTTATCAGGTCCCACTACAAACAGAGATTTGGAAAAGCAAATTTAAGAAGAAGGATGTTCAAGAAGGCTAGAGAATATTCTTTTAAAAAAGTCTCTTCCTTTTATAAGAAAAGACTAAGACCTTCTACCTAATAGCATTATAAACCACATTAAAGAAAACAAATGTGTACTGATCTTCCTTCCTCTTCTTCAGATTAGTGGGTGTCTCACTGTAATGTATACGGGCGTGGGAGACAGGCAGGGGAAGGAGGACCCTACTTTTGCTGTGACTGGGACGCTTTGAATGTGGAATGGCCTCCTTCTTGTGGACATTACCAACATTCTTCTGCCTGAAGGAAGGCAGCTCCGCCTTTGGCCTCAGCTGCCTTGTGAGCTGGTGAACTCCCATTCCTGGAGGTGTTCAAGCTCCAAAATTCAACTCTAAAATCTTATGAAAATTTTTTTGGAACCCTAGTTTCCAAGATTCCACAATTATAAACTTAGAATCTAGAGAATTCTGAGATTCTGTGATTCTAGCAGAGAATCTCTGGGTGGTTGTCCTGGTCGTCCTCTACAAGAGGCTGTGCTCACAGACAGACCCAGCCCCAGGACTGCCTCTCACCACACCAGCAGGCAAAGGGAGTTGAGGACATAACTATTTTTTTTCTTTTTTTGAGACAGAGTCTTGCTTTGCTGCCCGGGCTAGAGTGAGTGCCGTGGCATCAGCCTAGCTCACAGCAACCTCAAACTCCTGGGCTCAAGCAATCCTTCTGCCTCAGCCTCCCAAGTAGCTGGGACTACAGGCATGCACCACCATGCCCATCTAATTTTTTCTATGTATTTTTAGTTGTCCAGCTAATTTCTTTCTATTTTTAGTAGAGATGGGGTCTCGCTCTTGCTAAGGCTGGTCTCGAACTCCTGAGCTCAAGCAATCCTCCCGCCTCGGCCTCCTAGAGTGCTAGGATTACAGGCTTGAGCCACCGCACCTGGCCAGGACATAACTATTTTTGAGTACTTTGTGGCATTTCTGAAGTTGGGGTGGACAACATGTATGAACAAATGGAGAATTCATCAGAGAGATGGAAATTATAAAAAAGAGTCAAATGGAGATGCTAGTAATAAAAATACAGTGACAGAGATGAAGAATTCTTTTCATAGGATTATCAGTAACTCAATAAATACAAGGAAAGAAGCTATGAAGTTGAAGATTGATCAATAAAAATTATTCAAACTGAAATACAAAGAGATGAAAGAGTGAAAAAACTAGAACATCCAAGAGCTGTGAGACAATGTCAAACAGCCTAATATATGAGTAATTGGAATTCCAGATGAAGAAGAGAGAATGTGGCAAAAGAAATATTTGAAGAAATAAGGGCCAAGCATTTTCAAAAATAATGAAATACATAAAACTACAGATCAAAAAGTTCAGAGACAGGTGCAGTGGTGTGAGCCTGTAGTCCCAGATATTGAGGAGGCTCACTTGAGGATCACTTGAGCCCAGGAGTTTGAGGCCAGCCTGGGCAACATAGCAAGACCCTATCTTTCAAAAAAAAATTTCAGAGAAAAACACCAAAATAGAGCAGGATAAACACCAACACACACACACACACACACACACGCACACACACACACACACCCTAGAACATAGCTAAACTGCTGTAAACCAAAAATAAAGAGAAAGTTTTGAAGGCAGCCAGGTGAAAAAAAACATTTAGATACAGAAGAACAAATATAAGCATTGCAGTATCCTTATAAGAAATTATGCAAACCAGAAGACAATGAAGTGATATCTTGTCAGCGTTGACACAAAAACACTGCCAACCCAGAGAAAATAGCTTTCAAAAATGAAGGAGAAACAAATACTATTTTTAGACAAGCAAAAACTAAGATAATCATTATGAGATCTGTGCTAAGGAAACTTAAATTCTCCATGAAGGAGAAATATTATTCCGGAGAGAAACTTGGATCTATAAAAATAAAGGAGTATTTTTGGAAATGGTTAAAGTAAAGGTAAATATAAAGTTTTTCCTTATTTTAAATTGCTCTAGAAGAGATTTAACTAAAGCAGGGATTAGCAAATCTGGCCTAGGGGCAGCCTAATTTTATTAGTACAGTTTAATTGGAACAGAGCCGTAATCATTAATTCATATATTGTCTATGACTGCTTTTGAGGTACAATGACAGAGTTAAGTAATCACAACAGAGGCTATATGAACAAAAAGCCTAAAATATTTACTATCTGACCCTTTAGGAAAAAGTTTGACCACTGATTTAAAGAAAAAATAGTAGCGATGTATTGTGGGCTGATAATATATATAAAAATAAAATGCATGACAGAAATAGCACAAATGGGAGGGAAGAATTGGTAGTATACTACCGTAAGGTTCTTATACTATACATGAAGCAATATGATATTATTTGAAAGCAGTCTGTGTAATTAATTAAAGATATATATTATAAACCCTAGCGTAACTACTAAAAACATTAAAAGAAAGTGTACATAACAAAATAGAATTTTAAAAAATACTCAGTCCAAAAGCAGGTAGATAAAAAAGGAAAAAGAAAGAAAGAGCAGATGCAACAAATGGAAAATAATTAGCAAGATAGATTTTAATTCAACCATATCAATAATTAGATTAAATATAAATGGTCTAAATACCAATTGAAAGAGATAGATTGGATGTAAAAGCAAGATTCAACTATATGCTCTCTACAAAAAAATCCACTTAAAATATAAAGACAGAAATAGATCAAAATTAAAGGAAAAAGACATATACCCTGCAAACACTAAGGAAAACTGGAGCGGCTGTATTAATATCAGACAAGGCAAACTTTGGAACAAGGAATATTGCCAGAGATAAAGAGGGCCATTATATAATGATAAAGGAGTCAACTCATCAAGACAACTCTAAATGATGATAAATGTGTACATATTTAACAACTAAGCTGCAAAACGTATGAAGTAAAAACTGACAGATTTGAAAGAAGAAATAGACAAATTCACAAGTATATTTGGAAACTTCGATAGTCCTGTTGCAGCAATCAATAGAACAAATAGATGGAAAAAGCAGTAAAGATACAGAAGACTAAACAACACTATCAACCAACTCGACCTACCTGTTATTTATAGAATGCTCCCATCCAACACCAGCAGAATACACATTCTTTGCAAGTGCCCAGGGAACTTTCACCAAGTTAGACCATAATCTGGGCCATAGGACAAACTCAAAAATTTAAAAGAATTAAAATCATACAAGAAGTATGTTCTCTGACAATAACGGAATTAAACTATGAATCAACAAGATGTCTGGAAAAATCACCAAATATTTGGAAATGAAACAACACACTTCTAAATAACCCATGTGTCAAAGAGAAAGTTGTAAAAATAATTAGAAAATATTTTGTATTTTTTAAAAAGAAATCTCCATATATCAAAATGTGTGAAAGCAGTGTTCAGAGCAGCACTGTCTAATGGAAATATAATGTAAGCCACAAAAGTAATTTTAATTTATCTAGCAGCCACACTAAAAGAAGTAAAAAGAAAAAAGGTGAATTTTAATGTTATGTTTAATTTAACACAATATATCCCAATATTGCTATTTCAATGTGTAACAGTATAAAAATAATTGAGATATTGTAAATTTTTTTTGTACTAAAGTTTCAAAATCTGATGCTTATTTTATACTTATGGTACAACTCAGTTCAGACTGGTCACATTTCAAGGGCTCAATAACCACGTGTGGCTAGTGACTACGGCATTAACGCAGGCTTACAGGAAATTCTGCAGCGTTAAATACTTACGTTAGAAAGGAAGATCATCTACTCAGTGATCTACACTCCCACGTCAAGCAACTAGAAAAATAATTTAACCCAAAGCAAGGCGAAGAGGTAACATAACACAGACATGAGGAAAAATCTACAAGATCAAAACCAGAGAAACAATAAGGGAAAAGCAGAAAGCTATTTGCTTGAGAAGATCAATAAAATTGATAAAAGTTCTATCCAGACTTCAAGAAAAAAAAAGAGAGAAGACAAAGATTAGCAATATCAGAAATGAATGCTAGGAAATCCATCACTACAGATCCTGTTGACATTAAATGAGTAAGGATAATAAGGGAACAATTAATCTCATGAGGGTAAGTGTCTTAATTTCTGAAATTCTTCAAATTTTTCTCTGTAAAATGTTTTTTTTTTTTTTTAAGACAGCATCTTGCTCTGTTGCCTGGGCTAGAATGTAGTGGTGTCATCAACCTCAAACTCCTGGGGTCAGGTGATCCTCCTGCCTCAGCCTCCCAAGTAGCCGGGACTACAGATGTACATCACCACGTGAGGCTAATTTTTCTATTTTTTGTAGAGACGGGGTCTTGCTCTTGCTCAAGCTGGTCTCGAACTCCTGACCTCAAGTAATTCTCCTGCCTTGGCCTCCCAAAGTGCTAGGATTATAGGTGCAAGCTACCGCACCTGGCCTGCAGAATGTTTTTGTACTCCAAAAAGCCTTTCAGTGTGACATGATTAACCCTAGATTAGGAATCAGGAGACCTGTGTTCTAGTCCTGGCTCTAAAACTCTCTGTGTAACTCAACATGTAGCCTCTCCCTTCTGGGCCTCAGCTCTGGAGACACTTTCAGCTCCCTTATCTATGTTCCATGAATTATTGGTTACTTGCCTGAGAGGTGTGACTCAGGGTGCCTCCAAAACAGTTCTTACATGTCAGAGGTGAGCCAGGAAGAAACAACGCAGGAAGAGAAATCTGTGGGCTATGTATTTAGATCAAATAAGGGCTAGCTGCTTACACATCTGGAGTACATATTTTCAGGACAAACAGATCTGTTTCATGACTTCTATAATGTCCTAGTTACAATGCATCAGACAATGGCTACAAAAGCAGTACCCTTTAGATTCAGTAATTTAATCACTAAATTTTGATTTTATTGACTAATTAGGAAAACCAAGGAAGGGACTCTCAGATGTGGAAGGAACGTCTCACAGCCCGTATAGCAAAACTCTTCCTTCCTCGAAAAAGTCATTGTCCTGCTTCTGCTTGAATACCACCAGAGACGGGACACTCACTATCTCCTCACCCAGTATAAGTAAGCTCTTTGTTATACTGGGCTTAAAATATTAATACGTGCCCCTCAACCTCTCCCACATCAGTGCTCATTCCAACTTTACAGCATAAGCCATTCCACTCTTGATGTTTATAGACATGAAGTCATCTTGCTGAACAGCCACCAGGGGACCCTGAAGATCTTCCGACAAACAAATATAAAGCCAAAAAGCTAGAGAAAGAAATCTGTTTTATTAAACAATCTCATTTTCTTTAAGTAAGGTGTGTGAGTATGTGAGAGAGTGTGTGTGTGTGTGTGTGTGTGTGTGTGTGTGTGTGTGTTGTGTGGTGTGTGTGTGCACGCATATGTTTGGGAGGGGCGGGTGCTCAGAGGACTTCATAAATACCTGGGGAATGAAATCTAGATCCTGGTTGCAAATTGGCCACGTGAGGGCCACACTGTTTGAATTAGCTGCCACTATGTAAAAATTGGAAAAGTTGCACGTACGTACACAAAACAAAAATCTCTGGCTTCTTTTAAATTTGGAAATATCCCCACCTGGGGCCATCACCACCTGGAGCTGGGTGACTTTAAACTGAGCCACGTACCCTTTTCTGGCCGTGGCCCCTGATCAAATCACTCATGTATTCTTCCCACCTGGCCACAGGAGGCAGGGAGAGAAAACTGCATTTTAAAACCTAGTTCTCCGAGCAGACCGTAGAGATCCAAGCAGGCTGTGGAATTCCAAGGGGAAACAACCCCGAATCACCACCCAAACTGGAAGTGTCTTAAAGGGCTTCCAATGGGCCCCCCATTTTTCCAACTGATAAACCATCTAGATTCTCATCCATGTCTCTGGTACAAATAGCAACCAGGATGGGGCCGGGAGCTCTGACGGAGCAGATTCTGGCGAGACCTGTCTGAGAGAGCAGCCCCCTTGTTAATTAACAGAGGGGTACAACCTTTACAGACCCTTTGACGAGCTGCTGGGAACCAGGGATTCGGAGGACAAAAAAACGACAACAAAAAATAAGACGAAAACCAAATCAACCAAACAACACATACCTTTACATACTGCATTTGCACATAATTCTAGGAAGTTTAAGGGTCATCATTCAGATTCTCAGATTAAGCCTTTTAAGAATAAAGGGCTGGGTAATGAACTTAGTTTCCTCCTGATCTAGAACTTTCACTATTTTTAGTCCTTGAAGATACTAACCATTTCTCTAAGTTGGTTAATGTCATCCCTAACTCCTTCCTGTTTCTCACCGTTACCCTTACCTGGTGACTCTGTCACGTGATGTCCAGTCTGTGTGGACATCTGCTACTTTTAACACGCCCATCCATTCCCTTTTCTTTTGGTGCAGAGCCCCCCTTCTGCTCTGAGGCACCATCCCTCTCACTGCGCGGGGGTCTTGGTGGCGCTGTCAATCAGGACGCCCTGACTCTCCTTGCCCACCAGGTGTTGAGCATGCGCGATTGGACTCTCTTGCCGTAGAATTTGCATCTTGAGCATTGGGCTGAAGAACAGGAAAGAATTGGTGGAAATCTATCCCAGAGGCAGAGTCCCTTAATTCCTCTGACTTCAGTCTCAAGCTCTGCCTGGTCCCTGTCTTTTTCAATGTCTACGTCTTCAGCTTTTCCTTTGAGTCTGTGAGCCACCTCTAAATCCCTTCGTTTTAGCTTAAGTTGTCCTGTTGCTTGATACCAAAGAACCTAACTGATGTGCTTCTCTTAGATTCAGCTCAATTCCATGAACATATACCGCGCCTGGAATTTTGCACTTGCTCTAGGGAGGTCCTAGTGGCCTGACTCCTGTAAACTCCTGGGGCCTGGTGGAGGGGCAAGGAAGGAGCAAGGCTGCCTGCTTGCTACTCACATGTCAGACAGACCATGGCCGTGCGGACGCCCAGGTCCACCGCGAAGGCCCAGCGGTTCGGCACCCGGGACACAGCAAAGGGCACGATGATCTCCGCAGGGACGTAGAACTGCAGGGGGTAGGTGAGGCAGATGCCGCCCAAGTAGAGGAGCTTGACAGACTGGTACAACCTGTGGGAGCCAAAGGAGATCAGGAAAGATCCATGCACGGACACCAGTAGCCTCTGGGGGACCCACGAGGGATCACAGGGAGAGCTCCTAGGCTACAGCATGAGGCACAAATTGGGAATCATCAAAACTACTTTCAACAACTTGCTAATCACCCAAAAATACAGCAATGTGTTAAGTGGCTGCATATCTCTAGGCACTAGAGGCTCACTCTAGGAAGGGCATGAAGGTGCCAGGACCTACAGAGAAGATTGTGGGTTCATGTTTCCCATCTCAACTCCTTCGGGGACACCTGTTACGTGAGTGGTGAGGTGGCTGAAACCGCCTGCACTTTAAAAACAGCTGTTTTTCATAACTGAATTTGCAGAAGGTCAGAAGGTGAGTGATATGAATGTTAGAAAAATTACTAGACTGAGTTTCAGGAGACCTGGAATCCTAACTCAGCCTCTGCCCCTAAGTATCGAGGTCACTTTACTTCCCTGGACTTTATTTGCCTCATCCGTAAAATGGGGATGTTCTCTGTACCTGCTAAAAGGCAGGGGCTGGATCTGATGGTCTCTGAAAGTCTACGATTATGAAATACCAACCACATGGGACTAATTTTAATCGAGAATAGAAAAAATAATGCTGCTTTTTAGTGGACATAAGGCAGAGGAAAGATTAATAATGTGTTATTCCAATGCTCAAAGAGCCTTTAATCATATCTTGTTGCCTACAAGAAAGAGTTCCTAACTGGAGCCTGGGATTCGAAGGCCATCCTATTTCAGGTCCGGTGGCTCTGATTGTCTGGTATGGTTACCACGCTGAGAATGTTGTCCCTCCCTCTCCACCCTCATGTGCCCGATGTCGTAAGTGTACTAGACAATCAGAGCCATCGCCCAAGCACATGGTCCACCTCCACAGTCGGTGTCTTTGCACGGGCTGTTCTCTCCGCCAGGAATGCCCTTGCCCTCCGTGTGTTACCTGTCACATTTCTGTTCCTCGCTCAGGTCTCAGAGGCTTCTGTGAGGCCTCCCCGGTCCCTGATCAGGATTAATCTGCCTCCTTTTGAGTTCCCACAACACCTGTCCTCACGCGTGTCACGGAGCCTCCCACGTGGAGTGTGAGTTGGTGTGTGTGCAGCAGCCTTTCCAGGAGGCCGGATCATGTCAGCACGCCTCCCCCCTCGCACCGGGTCTGCACGTGGTAGGTGGGCTACGATAAGGATAAATTGAGATCATGCCTGGAAACCACTTAGCAATGGGAGCACTCGATGCATGCTTGCTATTCTTCTTAATGATGGATGCGAATTACTCAGAATATTAAATCCAAGTTATTATATTTTTTCTAAATCTTTATTATTCATACGTTAGATCAAAATTGTGGATTTCTGTTCTTTAGGGCCATTCACTTACCGTAGTAGCCAAAAATCGATTAGGGGTCACGCGCAAGGAGAAAAAGGTATATTGGCTTAGATTATTATTTTTTTTCAAAGAAAGAGAAATGACCATGTATGGGACTGCATGTTTAGGGGAATGTAATAGGAACCAAAGCTTAGTAAGTTAATTCTATGTGACAGTCACTGTGCTAAGCTCTTTACCTGGATTTACATTGACTATTTGGCTGCGACCCTAGGAAGCAGGTACTGTTATTATCCCATTCTACAGGCGAGGAAGCTGAGCTTTTGATAGGTGAAATAATATCTCCACAATCAAGCAGTTAGCAGGTGGGGAACGTGAACTTAGACCCAGATCTGACTGACTCCAGAAATCACAGTCTCAAGCATTTGTAAAGGCTCGGCATGAACGTCCCTCCATTCAGCTGAGTTCTCTGTTACCCGCCATCCCTGTCCGTGATAAGATGGTGTGAGAGAAGGAATATTTCCTGGGCCATAAGCACCTTGGCCAGAGCAGTGTGAGTCCACATGGACTTCCCTGGGGGCCTGGCAGAATGAATCACAATTATCACCCAGTCCCATCCGTAGAGTTTAGAAAGCATCTCCATACCCGTTACCTTGCGTGATCCTTACCCCAACTCCTGACCCCTGGAGAGCAGCTCTCAGCTGTGACTCACCACTGGAGCTTCCCACCCCGGCCTCTCAGGTCCAAATACTCTCTGTTGCATTCTCCCCATGCGCAGACACAGAGCACATTTCCAGTGAGGATGGTCACATAGGAGCACACAGTGGGGGCAGAACAAAATGGGGGCGCCTACGCCTGCGAATCTGAGTGCTTCTAGAAAGTCAAGATGGCGAGCAAAAGGGAGAAGACGCTGCTCACTACCCCACAGTGATGTTCACTCACCACCCTTTTCAGTGGTTCCCATGGCTTGCCTGTCTTCCTGAGAAATGGTGAGAATGTCAATGATTTGTGGTTCCCAGATTTCACTGTAATTATTATATGTTCTAATCGACATCAGCTGGATTGAGGGACCCAGCAACCATTTACCTCCTCAGGTAACAGGAGTCTCCCTGTGCCCACTCTCAGTCCACCAGGTTCAGGGTGTCCCCCTCCCCCCGTACTCCCAGCAAGGCAGTGATCCAGGCACAGCCGATCAGCAATTTCATCTGTGATTGGTCCATGAATGGACACAAGATCCTAGTTGAGGTGATCAGAATGAATCCCAAGGCCTCTAATGGAGCTTCTGGAAAAGAGACATTTTCTTTACCCTGGGCTGATGAGAGGAGGGGCTGTAACTGCGGGGGTGTTAGCCGTCACCTGTCACTGTGTGTGCAGGAAGAGAATAAGGTCTACACAGAGAAGAACAAACTGAGAGATGGAGGGAGACTGAGTCCTGATGATACCACTTAATAGCTGGATCCAGCCGTGCCTGAAGCTAGAGGCATACATATATTAATATTTCTCTTTTCTTTTTGTTTTAAAACTTATATCCAGTTTGGATTGGACTTTAGTCATTTGCACATGAAAGAGACTCGACTGATACATCGGTTAAAGTTGAGAGGACACTTAGAAATGACTTAGTCTAATCCCATTGCTCGATAGCTAGGGAAACTGGGCTATAGAGAGGAGAAATAGGTTGTCCAGAACACAGGAGGACTAGTGGCCGTGGTGGACAAGAATCCAGGTCTCTTCATTTACCTAGCCCACCTCTTTCCCCGGTGCAGTTTCCTGGCTGGCCTCTCCTCCATGCTGAAGGCTTGATCCTCACGCACGGCCTTGCTCCAATCCTCTGATAAGGGAAGCTAAGCCAGCCCTGCCCTGCACGTCATCCTAGAGCCCAGTGTCCATAAGAACTTTGGGCTTCAAGGCCTGAACTCACTCACCAGCAGTTGGGGAGGTTGAGGGTAATGCTCGCCTGGGTGGTGGCCCCAAACTTGAGGTAGCCCAAGGCCCCAAGGCTTATGTACAGGACGATGATCATGAACATTCCCCCGTAGAGGACAAGTGGGAACTGGGCACGGTGCTGCATCTTGTTTTCCAGAGGCAAAACCTGCAAACGGAGAGGCAAGAACAATTACACAGTGCTTCCTGCTTATGGAAAGACCCCATTTGCCCACTGTTTGTTATTCTAAATTCATATATCTCAGTCATCAGAGAGCCCAAGAGAAAAAAAAAAAAAAAACCCAGAAAACTCCAAGACATGGTGCTGGCTTTGGGTATAATTGACATAAGGAACTATTGAATTACAACATCAGTCATTAAAAAGACCTTAAAAGTCTTCTAGCCCAACCATCCACGCTTGAGTATCCCCTTCCATGTTCAAGAAATGCTCTGCCTCTGAGTAGCTTTGTGGCCTATGGATGTTGATCATCTAATATTATTATTGCTACGGAAAATCACAACTAGACTGTCTTTGCGGGAGTTGTGCTTCCACGCTCTTCCCACCAGGGGGAGCTCCATCTCAATTTCAGGTGGAAGGTGACCTTCCAGCAGTAACACAGGTGTGTGGGCTGCAATATAATTTTGGATTCCTTTTGCTTGGCGGGTGGAGAGGAGAGTGTCTTATATATCAGAATATATGACACCTCCTGAACAAAGGATGGAAAATAAGTAGAGATCGTACTGGCACCAGGAACGAAGAAACCTCAGTTTCCTTATTTGCGGTGTGAGTTAGGTGTTTAGAAAAATCTCTGCTTGTTTATGCTTTAATCCAGCCCTAGCTGTCTATGAGCTGTGATTCTGTATTCCAGAGTGGTAATGTTGGAGCATCAGCTCCGAATAACGCAATCCCGTTGAAGGAGAACTAAAAGGGGAAGACTGGAGAAGAATCTGAGAGGAGAAACGCATTGGTCCAGGGGCTAGCGGGTGAGGCTTTAAGCCCTGGCTTTGGAATTTAACAGCCATGTGCTCTCGGACAGCACTTCCAGCCCTCAGCTTCACTATCTGTGCATGGATGTGAGTACCACTTCAGCTGGGGACAAATTTCTGATCTACCTCTTTATTTAGCTTTTTATTTTGAAATATTTTAGACTTACAGAAAAGTTGCAAGAATAGTGCAGAGAATCCCCATACACTTTTCCCCAGTTACTCAAATACTAGCTTGTTGCTTGATCATATTCTTGTCCTCTCTGTGTGTGCATATGTTTATATCCCCACATATATATGTGGGGAGGTGTATTTTTTCTGAGCTATGGAAGAATAACGGATTTGTTTTAAAGATTGTATTCTTTTGTGATTTCATTCAAAGGGTTCAGAGGATAAGAAATATTTGAAAAGCATTGCTAAACTCCCTTTTAGCATTGACTTTTTAAGTAATTTTTCTCATGCTTGATTCTAATAGCTCTAGCACTGAAAGGTACTGATTAAGGGTGTACCAAATTAAACAGTAATTTTTAATATGAAGACCATAAGTGCTTAAGTAGTTTGACTTGTTATCAGGGATTTGTCACCCAGAGGTTTTCAGTGTTCTCATTTTACAGATGGATAAAATAAGGAACACTTAAAAGAGATTTGCCCAACATCCCACAGCTTTCTATCAGATATTTTTTCCTAGCACATTAGCATTCTTTTACATGTACTTGGTAAGGAACGGTGAAACAAAACCATCACCATCATCATGATTTACTTTGTGCCTGGCAATGTGCCAATCGTTTGGCCTACCTTATCATATCGAGTCCTTACAACAGCCTTGCTTTGTAGTATTCTAATCTCCATTTTACAGATGAGAAAACTGAGCCTCAGAGAGATTTTTTTTTTTTTTTAAATAGCTTGTCCCAGATCACACGGCTTGAAAGGACAAAAGCAACAGTAGTCAAACTCATGTGTGTTGGGCTCCAAAGCCAGTGCTCTTCACCTAGCCCGTACAGCTTCCTCCCTCCATGTCGGGGTGGGGGGCACGCTCCCATCTCAAGCCTTACCACGCCAATACCTTCGAAGGCAAAGACCGCTGTCCCGAAGAAAAGTGGGTAGGTCTTCCAGTTTGCAACCAGAGGCAGGCTGCCGGGGTCTGGGATTTCCTGACAAACAAACCCAGGACAAATGTTCATGGTTGCCATAGAACTGGACTTGAGAAGATACAACAGAAATACAGCAAACGAAGAAACAGCCAGCAGCCAGCAGTGCTCAACTTTCTGCCGCCCTTCGCCATTTGGTGGACAGACTTTCTTTAAGAGGATGGAGGCAGCGGGAAACCCCCAGACACAGGGGGGAACTGAG
>RJWJ010043110.1:0-12753 GCA_004363605.1 Indri indri | reverse complement strand
AGTTTTGGGGGTCACCTTCTGGATGGCTGAAGTTGCATAATAATCAGAGTTATTGGCCACGACTCTGCCTGGATTCTTATCAGTGGCATTGATGGAACCCGCTGAGCTCTGTCTTCAGACGCTCTGTCGGGGACTCCATGAATTAAAGAAGGGGGTGTTCACACACAGTCCACGCCCCAGTATTCCAGTCCCTTCATTTCTCGATTCTTCAGTCTACTCACAGGAACTGGCCACCCCCCACCTCGCCCACCACAGCGCAGGACTAGATTTTGCATTTGTTGGTTTCTTAAGATATTTAAATATCCTCCTTTCTCCAGGCTCCAAAAACCTTTGACTTGGAGGGGATACTGCAGGCCTGTTTGTATTTTCTCTTTCCTAGAGTCACCCTTCCCTAGATAGTACCATGTCATCCTTTGGAATTCTAGTTCTCTCCCAGGGTTTGGTTTAACTTTGTGATCACAACCATATGTGGACATGCTCTGATAAATAGATGCCAGCACTAATAATTACTATTACTGACGTCTTAAAATGAAGGTGAGGGGACTGACTCTCTGGAGACCCCTGGGACATAGGAGAATGCCACGCAGTGACCCTCAGGCTCCTCAAGTCCTGGGTGCCTTTGCTTTTTCTCTGACCTTTATGGTGGATAGGAAAGAGCATTGGCTCAGGGTCAGCTCAGGGACCTTGGGCAAGTAGCTTCACCTCTGTGAGACTCAATTTCCTCATCTGTGTAATGGAAACTGTAATATTTTAGTATTTCCATGGATGGGGTTGTCAGGAGGAACTGATGGGATGATAACATAGCATATAATACCCGACGCATTGTTAGTGCTACAAAAAGTTATGTTCTTGTTCTTTCAATCCACTTTCAAAATAGCAGCTGATTACACACACACACACACACACACACACACACAGATACTTCTCGACTTATGATGGGGCTATGCCCCGATAAACCCATCCTAAGTTGAAAATACTGTAAGTCAAAAATGTATTTGATATATGCAGCCTACCAAACATCATAGCTTAGCCTCACCTACGTTAAACATGCTTAGAACACTTACATTAGCCTGCAGTTGGGCAAAATCACCTAACACAAAGCCTATTTGATAATAAAGTATTGGATATTTCATGTGATTTATTGAATACTGTACTGAAAGTGAAAAACAGAATGGTTCATTGCTGCTGCCAAGCATCGCGAGAGAGTATGATATGGCAAATCGCTAGCCCAGGAAAAGTTTAAAATTCAAAATTTGAAGTACAGTTTCTACTGCACACACATCACTTCGGCACCATTGTAAAGTAGAAAAATTGTAAGTCAAACCATTGTAAGTGAGGGACTGTCTCTCTATATATCCATAAATCCGTAATTGCAGGGCAAATCCAAGCCACACAACAGTGTCCCTTTCTGTGGCTGGGTGAGGACGGACTCACGACGTGTGTGGATTGGACAAGGTCTTGGGGGTGGCAGCTGCCTGGCCTAGGGAGCCATGGCCATCTGTCCACCAGCCCACCTTAACCCCACACTGGGCCCACTCCGCCCTCACTGCTCCTCTGCGGCACCCGTCTCCTGGGGAACAGCATCTCTCAGGTCACAGAAAGAGCACAGGTTTTAGAGGCAGACAAACCCGAGTTTGAATTCCAGCTCTGCCACTGACTGGCTGTGGAAACCCAGGCAAGACATTCACCCCCTGGGCCTCTCTTTCCCCATCTGCAGAATGGGTATAATAGAACAATCTCTGCTTCACAGGGACGATGGGGAGAGCGAATACGATGATGTGTACAACAGCACTTTGCAAACTGTAAAGCCCTGTACGCATGTTCTCTGTAAGGACCATTGCAGTATTAGAATACCATTATGGAAATGACATTTTTCCTCCCCAGGTGACCTGCCTGGCAAATTTCTGAGAGGCGGCACAAATGCCTCATCTACAACAAAACCTTCCATAGCTGGAGCAAAGCCTTCCCGCAGAACACCCCTCTGGGAGTGCGTGCGGTGCTGTGATCCAGTGCGTGGTTTACAGGTCAGCTCCCCACTATCTATTAATACATGGGTACCCTGGACTTTCTCATTGCTGTTTCCCTGATATGCCATCGGCCTTCCGGCACAGATGCTAGGCGAGTGCGAGGGTGATTAACTCACTAAGGACATAGTAAAGCGAGCTCGCCTATCCCCCCCAAGAATTTCATCTCGGGCTGTCTTCCCTCCAGGTTCCTCCGGGGAGCCCACCTCCCACCCACTGCCCCTCGCTGGCCGGCTCCCTCCCTCCTCATTTCATGCTCTGAACCAGATGCATAGCTCCCCGTAGCTCCCACTTCCTCCTGAAGGATTAAATGCAGGGATGAGAAATGTGTTTTCTTATTGTTTTAGGAAACCAAGCGGGGCGGGGGTGAGAGAGGAAGAAATTGAATCAGAGGCAACAATTTATCTTGTGCTAAAGGGACTACAAGGATTCCGGGAAGCCTGGCACTCACTCACAGCACACCCGTCCGCCAGTGGCGACCCCTCCTTTATTGGGGCGGTAATTAGCTGGGACAGTTGGCAGTCCACACGCACCCACCCACCCTCGTGTGGGAGGAGATGGCTTTGGATGGAATTCTGATTCTGTTCAGGGAACTCTCATACCGTAGGAGCACGCAGGGGACCCCGCTTCACCCTGGGTCACAGCCTCATCTAAATTCCTCCCTGCCATCGCGGCCTCGGCCCAGGTTTCTCAGGCATGGAGGTGGCTGGGAGAGATGCAGTGGGAAGGACATGGGCAGACCTGGCTCTGCTATTGCTGGGTGGGCCACCTTCAGCCTCTGTTTCCCTCTCTGAAAAAAGGGATAAGGACAGAGGTGCATGACTCAAGGGCTGGCTGGGTCCCATGACTTGGCCCATGGCCCGAGAGGCTCGAAAACCCAATTTTGTCCTTGCACTCAGAGAGGCCCTGCCTTTGGGGCTGACTCACACCGACAGATACCTGCAGGAGGCAGATGCGCACAGCCAGAAGGCTGCCCTGTGCTTCATGCAGAGAAGTACAACTGCCAGGAGGACGGAGTGCCCACTTTGGCCAGGTGATGCAACAGAGACCCAGGTCCAAAGGTGGGCTCTGCCTCTTACCTGCCATGTGAATCCCTGCGAGTTGGAGCCTCAGTTTTCTCTTCTGTAAAATGGGAAGAATAATGATACCTGCTTGATAGGGCTGTTGGGTGGAATAATGAACTCTTGTATGTCAAGTGCTCAGTGCTGGCTGGCATTTAGCAAACACATCACACAATGTTAGCAGTTACTGTGATTATTAGTAACAATTAAGCAGGGTCTTAATTAAGCAGGGTTTTCACCCATCCCCTGGGTAGATTTGCCAAGAAAGGAGGAATGGTCCAATCTCCTTAGCCAAAATGCTCTCTCCCAGGGTGAGGGCTGGGGTGGGCACCATCAAGATTTGCTTCTGGGAAAACCATTCTTTTCTGTCTCCATCGCTGACAAATGCCTGTCCACGTCGGACATATCACAATGACGGAGTTCCCACTTACTCAATTACAGAGATTTCCCTCCTCACTCTGTGGTCAGAGTCAGTCTCTGGAGTGGGTCCCCGATGATCAGATTAATTATAATAATGATACGAACAGTAGCACTTGTTGAACACTTACCACACACCCGGCCACTGTTCTAGGGGCTTTACCTACATATATGACACAACAAGCTCTGGGGGTGGTTCTGTTGTTATCCCCATTTTATAGACGAAGAAACTGAGGCCCAGAGAGGGTAAGTAACTTAGCCCAACATGCTGCATTTGGCTAATTATGCCCACTGGTATGGGATTTACTGTACAGCAATGCTGTCCTTGTACATATTGCACACGTGGAAAGATCCGTGTCCTAGATAGAAGGGGAAGTGTTGTGGTCAGATTTTGCCAAATTGCCCCCAACTATATGGGGGCGATCAATAAAATTGATTTTATCAATTTACATCCCTGCCAGCAAAGTATGAGACTTCCTGTTTCCTCAACAGAATGTTATCAAACAGAATTTTAAAAAAATGATAGATTGAAAGTCACAGGTGTCTGCTTCCCTTGCTAATGAGATCGAGCATTTTATATGCCTCAGAGCCACTCCTGTTTCCTTGCCTGAGAATCTTCTGATCATGTTCTTCATTCACTTTTTAAACTGGGTCTTTGGTATTTTCTCAATAAATTTCAGTTCTCCATTAAGAAATTAGTACTTTTTCTGAAATATGAATTAAAGAGTGAACTTATCACTTGTCTTTTAATTTTGTTTATAATTTTTTTCAGGTTAAGTTAAACAATTTTATGTGGCTAAATGTATCCATCTTCTCTTTTTTTCTGGGTTTTGTGGTTTGTGTCCTACTTAGAAAGGTGTTTTGTTCACTTTAAGATTTATCTCTTTTTTAGTACACTTATGGTTTCATTGTTTATATTTAAATTTGAGATCCATCTGGAATTTATTTTGGTGTATGGAGTGAGGTAAAGATCTAACTTAAAATTTTTTCCCAGATGGCTAGTTCCTCAAATACAAAGAGACAAAAGCCTGGAGAGAGGCTGTGACTTGTAGGGGTTCACACAGATCCTAGGACCTGCAGGAATCCTGGATGACCCTGAGCGGTGAGAGGCTGCAGGAATCGGACAGGTCCGCAAAATGATTTCCTGGGACTCAGCAAAGGGACAGGCAATTGCTCCAGGAGTTTCCCTGGGTGGGGAGGGGGGAAGGCAAATGATGAGTCTCCAGAGTATTAAACATCTGTAGAGCATAATAATGGTTAACAGTTCCTGAGCACTGACTGCAGTGTTCTCAATGCCTTACAGGTACTAACTTACTTAACCCTCATGACGCCACCAGGAACTATTACTATTTCGCGTTTCAGAACGAGGTTTGGACAGAAGTGCCTTGCCCAGGCTCTCGCTGTGGAGGGGGTGCTCCTTGGTTCTGCTGCCTCTCATGGAAGGTGAGCAACAGACCCGAGCTTCTCAGCAGGTGTGGTGGGGCGGGCTGAGCGATGAAGGCCCTGTCCTCCCGATGGGGCATGTCTGAATCTCCCGGGGCAGGGACGATTTAGCACGTGACAAAGCACATTCAGTGTTATGACCTTTGGAAATGAAGCTTCCCTTTGGAAAACAGGATTTTGTTTTGGAAGACAAACAAAAAAACACCCTCTATGTTTTTCATAATACAGACCACAGCCTTAGGGGGTATGAGATTTTAATGTCACCCCTGCGTATTCGTCAGCATTCTTCAGAGGGACGAACCACTAGGGCGCGCGCGCGCGTGTGTGTGTGTGTGTGTGTGTGTGTGTGTATTTAAATTTATTATAAGGAATTGGCTCATGCAATTCTGGAGGCGAGTCCCAAGATCTACAGGGTGAATCCAAAAGCTGGAGGCCCAGGAGAGCTGAAGGTGTAGTTCCAGTCTGAGTCTGAAGGCCTAAGAACCGGGGGAGCCCATGGTGTAGTCATCACCTGAAGCCTGGCAGGCTGCAGATCCAGGAAGAGCCAATGTTTCCTTGGTGTTCGAAGGCGGGGGAAACAAAGACAGCCCTGTCCCAATTCAAAGGCAGCCAGGCAGGAAGGATTCTCTCTTGCTCAGGAGAGGGTCAGCCTTCTTGTTCTACTCAGGCCTTCAACTGACCGGGTAAGGCCCCTCCACATTAGGGAGAGCAATCCGCTTTGCTCAGTCTGCTGATTTAAATGTTGATCTCATCCAAAAATGCCCCCACAGAACCACCCAGAATAATGTTTGATCACATATCTGGGCATCCTGTGGCCCAGTCAAGTTGATACAGAAAAGTAACCATCATACCCTGTTTAAGGGGCATAGATTTTTAAAAAACAAATTAAGAAACATTGTTCCAGTCTATTTAATTCGTAGATGAGAAAACTGAGATCTAAAGAGGTGCCCGAGGCCATAGGTGGTGGCTGGGAAGAATTTGAGCTTTGGAGTCAGGGAAGTTCGAGTTCAATGTTATGTCCTACTAACTGTGTGACTTTGGTCCAGCCCCACGGCCCCTCTCAGGCATGTTCCCTCAGGTAAAATGGGGAGAAGATCACCCAACTCTCAGGGTGGTGCAAGGAGTGGGGTTTTCGAAGGGATGAGACCGTCGCAGCTTGTGCAGCAGAGTGGGCTCTGTTGTTGTCATTATTGTTTGTGACAGGCGGAGCTGGTCTTGGAAGCCGGTCATTGCTGGTGCTCTGCCTGACCTCGGCAGACAGGTGTGGCTGTTCCTCTTTTCTGCCTCCTGCACTGCTCTGACTCCTCCCCATCCAGTCTCACCCCTACCCCTGGAGTGCAGATGGGGTGGGCGGGGCGCCGCCTCTGCAGGGGAGCGGGCGTGGGAGGAGCACCCTGCCCAGAGGAGGGTAGGCGGAGGCGGGAATCCTGCCTGCTTGGGAGCTGTTTGGGAGCTGCAGCTCCTGTTTGGAAATACAAATTGCAGCAAATTTGTTGTCTCTGGAGAGAAATTGCATTTGGCAATTTCAATGTTTTTTGCGCTTTGATGCTCCTGTCTGTTCCAGGGGAGGGGGAGTAAGCAGAGGGAATCGCACTGGGCCTCAGCAAGGGAAGTGGAGCTGGAAAAACAACCAACCTGGGGCGGGGGGGTGCTGAGAAGGGCTCTCCCCCCGCCCCGTCCTGGTGGGGTGGGTCTGTCCTGTGGGGCCATCCTTCTGCCTTGGTCGTGGCCGGGGGCAGGCCTGAGCATGGGGCTGTGTTCATAGAAATGTCACCAGACTCAGACCTGGGGGCTGTCACTGTCCCTCACTGGTGGCCTTGCCCATGGGTGCAGCTTGGGCAGAGAACGCAGTGAAATAATGCATCAGGCTGGAAGGGCTCAAGCCCGGTGGTTTAGGCTTCTTTCGGCTAGTAGAGAAGGGTAGCTAGCGAATGCTTCCACAACAGCACTTGCGCAATGCCTTAGGTCTACAGCTCATTTGAGGATTATTGACCCCATTTTATACATGGGAAATCTGACGCACAGAGAGGTTAAGTGACTGGCCTATGATCACACAGGAAGTTGGTGCAGGAACTCAAGCCTCTCGACTCTTAGTCCCAGATTTGTCCCTAAGTGTCATCTGTGAGGTCAGTTGTGTGCCGACCCTCCAAGACCAGGTGTGAGGGAAACCGTGGTGGGAAGGTAACCAGGGGGTCCTGAATCAAAGAGAATTGTTGGGGTCCATCCTGTTAATCCTGGGGATTTCCCGGAGCAGCTAGAATAATCGGCGAGGTTTAGCCAGGTTGGTTTGGGGCACCCCAGGCGTGTGATCCTGCACAGCAAAGGCAGGGAAGCCGGGCTGGGATGGCGAGGCAGAGGGGCCCGGGGCAGCTCAGCAGTCTGCGAGGTTTGTGTGAGGAGGAAGGGGGAGGGGCATCAGTGGCAGAACGCTGGCGCTGGCACCGGGGTTTGGTGCAGACACTTCTGAGGCCCGGCCTTCACGGCAGGCCCTGTGCGGGTGCTGGGGCTGCAGAAATGAACTGCCCTGGGGTTGCTCAGTCTTTGCAAGACAGACTTGTGAGCTGGAGGTGCCAGGGGCCCTGGGAGCACAGAGGAGGGGCATGTAGCCCGGGGGTGGGGTGGGCAGAGGTATGGCTAAGGAAGGCTTCCTAGGAGAGGGCACTTCTGGGCTGGGGCATTGTGAGAAGCAGCTCCTCCACCAGAGGTCCTCAAGTTTGCTTGGTATAACCTCCTGGGGGTCTTTCAAAAAGTACTGATGCCGGGGCCACCCAGTCCCATCGAATTGGAATCTCCCCTGCTGATCCTAAGGTGGGAACTGCTGAGTTAGAGAATGGGGAGCAGGCATTCCAGGCTGGTGGGGCAGGACGAGGGAGCTGAGACAAGGGATGGCACGAAGGTGGCAGAGGCGATGGTGTGCTCAGGCCTGCAGGCCAGACCGCAGGGGCCGTGCAGCAGTGGACAGGTGGATGAAGCAGGAAGAGCTAAGAGGGCTGCAGAGTGGGGACGCTCAGGCACACCCCGCAAGCCAGGTCCCAGCTGTCCTGGGCAGCAACCCTCCATGTGGGCAGCCCACTCCATGTCCCACACCCGTCCTGGGGTGCTAGCCACCTTGGTGAGGGGCACCGATTCAGCTAATACTTCTTTTCCCATCACTGCCTCTCCATGGAGCCCTCAGCCACGCTGCCGGCTGTGTGCAGAGCCCATTGCTTGGAACAGCGCTGGATCAGCCATAAAGAGTCCACGGCACTCAGAGGCAGCTCAGGGCTGCCAGGAAGCCATGGAGGCCTCATGGGGTGGGTGGCGCGGGTCCAATGGGCTGTCGGAGACCCTGGGGCTTGGGGGGACCTTGGAGGGGCACAGCGACTCTCCATGGCAGCCCAGAGCCCAGGCTGCGGGCGGCAGAAGCAGGAGCCCCAGGGGAGGGAGAGGACCTGAGCTGACTGCTATGTGCCCTGGTCCAGGCAGGGGCTTTTCATGTGACAGTGGCCCTGTGGGTGCTGGGCTTGCTGCTAAGGCCTGCCTTTGAGCAGGCTTTGTCTTACGGGCTCCTGGCACCAGCCCTGACATTACAGTGCCCTGGGGTCAGACAGATCTGAGGCCCAGTCCCGGGGCTGCTGCAATATGTTCTCTGACCACAAGCTCTGGGCTTCGGCTGCTTTTTTGGTAAAATAGAGCTTGCAGTCCTGGAAGCCTCACAGGGTTTCAGATTGAAACAGCACCTATGAAATGCTCAGCACGCAGTTCAGGCTCAGCAAACGATTCCTCTTCAATTCTTTTCTCTGCTCACTGCTGTCTTTCCCCAAACATTGGTCCCTGGGATTAAAGAACTCTGGGTTTTTACAGCTGTGCCTTCTTTAAAGCGATCTCGGATGGCTCTGGGTCCTGCCTGGATGGCTGGCTCTGAGCAGCCACTGTCCCTTTTCCCCTCTTAGGACAGGGTTGTGGCCCCTTCCTACGCCCTGGTCCTGCCCAGCCCAAGCCGGCTGCCCTCCTTTCCACACAGAACACCCCGCGGTCTGCACACCCCAGCGCGTTGTCATTGAGGCTCCCAACAATGCCTCCCACGGTTCTCCTGGCCCTGGACCATGTGTGAGGTGTGGATTTCCAGGCAAGAACCACAGGTGCTCTTGGTGATTTCTGAAGGATTTGGGACAGATGCTTTTTGCTAGGTGACCAGCAGGGGCCGGGCAGGAGAGGTGAAGCAGGACTGTGGTAGAAAACCCCGTGCCTTTTTGTGCTAGTTTCTGGGTGAGTTCCTGCCCCCTGGAGGGTCCTGTTCTGCCCCTCTTCTCCCTTTTCCTTGTCTCCCCTCTTCAGTGCCATCGAGACTAGGTGTGTGCAGCGATGAGACAAAGTCCCAGGTTGTTGGCTCGAGGATTTTATTTTCTTCCCTTTCTCTAGCATTTGCAGTACACATGTGTGTGAGAGTGGGCGTGTTTGTGCGTGTGCACATGTGTGTGTGCACGTGTGTGTGCACATGCATGTGTGCGAGTATAAGAAAACAGCTCACAGAGGGGTGGCCGTGCTGACTGTTCCCCCATGTTGCACGCCAGGCACATGCCAGGCACGAGCTGTGTCACTATGTCCTTTCGCATAACTCATCTCCATCCTCTCGCTGCATGCTCACAGCCACCCTGGGAGGTAAGCAATCGTGCCCCCTTTACAGACGAAAAGCAGAGCTCAGAGAGCTAAAGGGAGCTTGTCTGAGGTGCCCCAGCCAGAAGTGGGAGCTTGGGGGTTTGAACTCAGGTCGGCCTGCACACTTCAGCACTGGGGACCGCCTGTGGAGGCAGGGGCTCCCTCGCTTGGTGAAGCCATGCTCAGCCACAGGAGAAAGGGGGGTGCAGGGCCAGTGCCCTGGCCTAGGACTCAGTAGCTTGAGGTCTGGCCTCAAGCTTGTCACGATGACTCTCTCTTTGACCCTAGCCAGGCCTCATCTTCTCTGGGCCTCACTGTCCTAACTTGTGCATGGTCTGTTGAGCTGATGCCCCAAGGTTTTTCCTAGGAAGGGGTCCGCATCCCCAGCCATAGCCTGACTCCTGTAGACATGGAGGCTCCAAAGGACCTCCCTAGCCAAGGACAGGCCAGCTCTGGGGGTCCCCAAAGAGCCAGGATGAAGTCCACTCCTCCTATCCACTTGGTGGTTCCTGGGCTCACGCAGACAGATTAGAGTGTGGTTGACGCAGGGGTCTCAGAGCTGGAGCTTGGGGAGAGCCCCACACTCTGGTGAGGTGTCTGAGATGCAGACAGGCAGCTGACTTGTCTGCGTGACACCAGGTGAGCCAGTGGTCCCCATCATCGATCCGGGGGATGCCTTCTTGCTGCTTCTCCTGATGAGGGGTCAGGAGCTCTGACCCTGGAATGCAGGGCCCTGAAACATGATGAGTTTGGCTGCTTGGATGGGGGAATCTCCACATCGGAGGGGCCAGCAGGAAATCCCTCAGCTGGCTGCAGAATTCCCTCTGCAATGTTGGGGTTCCCTGCTGTGGGTGGCATCTGGTTACCAATGACTCTGACTCAGCACAGACCTACTGTGTGTCAGGAGCTTCACGCACAATCCAAGAATCTTTGTATAAATGGGCTGAGATAGGTTTGGAACTCAGTCAAATCTACCCCTAGAAGGGCTTGCTTTTGAATGTGTGTGGAGCACTGCGCGTGTGCCCGGCTTTGTGGTGTCTGCCTGGCTTGTGTTAAAACCTTCAGAAGCAATATCCCATTTAAATCTCTAAAAACACCAAATGAGGGAGACGCAGCCCTTGAGTCTCTGGGCAGCTTCTGTTGGGTCAGTGGCATGAAGCACCCACCGTGGCATTGCCTGGCCCCTGGTACACCTGGCCCATGGCAGAGCTCTTGCCCGTGTCCCCTGGCTGGTCCTAGGGTCCAGGCACCAACACATGCCCTGAGTGGATGGCATCAGGAGGCACATGCCATACTTCTGCCAGGGCCAGGGGTGCAGGGCTTTGGTCATGGCTCCAAGCAGCTCGGCATCCCCATAGCTAACTTTCCTGAATGAGTAGCAGATAATCTTCCAGCTGACGTCTCCACTGGCATCTATTGTGGTTGGGCCAGTGTTGGAAGTGATGTCCGTAAGGTGGTGGTGAACATAGGCTGGAACCCACGCTACAAAGATACGAAAAAGTCCGTGGAAACTCGTGCCGTGCAAACCTTCAGAGGACTTCCGCGGGCAAATCCTCACTGTGACCTTTGTTGGCTGCCTCAGACCACACAAGAACTTTGTTTAGAGTCACTTATTCCAGTGATTCAAGGTGATATTGAGGTAGCTAAGAAATGACTAGATTTCATCAGAATATTTGAAACTCAAAGAAGACAATTTCTTCCAGGTTCCTAAAAACAAAATAATGAATGGCCACTGATGAAAAATCATCTTATTTATTCATTCACTGTTTTCTAGTATTTCATGTTTATAACTGTCCAGTCTCATCTTGGTTATGTTTTAAAAATCAAACATTTTCCTACAGCTGTGAATTAGTTTAAATAGTACAAGAGAGTTGCCTTAACTGGTAAATGAAACCCATCATGTTCTATCACTAAAAAGATTCATTTAAAAATCAAGATTTAAAAAAAGTAACATGTTGATTAAAATGTACCACTAAAAAGATATTACATGAATTATGATGGAAATGAAATCTACATAAATGTAGGTAAAAAAGCAAGTCTCTAGTTGGAGATGAGCACTGGTAAAATATCAGCATGTATGTACTTGTATATCATACACGGCTAAGCAGAGAGGGCTTATAAAAGTAAATGCATTAATCAGAAGTTTGATAGTTTATTACAGACCTAAGGGAAAAATCCAGACTTCGTATTGTCGATATTTTGTGCATTAATATATTGCTACATTACAAACACGAAGGTTCTTGTGAAATTATGTTTTAGTTATTTCCTTTGAAGTCACATCATTGTACCATCCTTACTTTTGTATAGAGATGCCTCAATTCTAAGTGGTCTAGATCCCCTCTGCCTATTTTTTATTAGTTTGTATATTAAGACAGCAAAATAAGCGTTATTCAGGGGGAAAAAAAAAAAAACACCAAATGAGGCAAGGATTATTTCCTATCCTGTTGTTTTGAGACAGAGTCTCGCTCTGTTGCTCTGGGTAGAGTGCAGTGGCGTCAGCCTAGCTCACAGCAACCTCAAACTCCTGGGCTCGAGTGATCCTCCTGCCTCAGCCTCCCGAGTAGCTGGGACTACAGGCATGTGCATCCAGCTAATTTTTCTTTTTTTAGTAGAGACAGGGGTCTCACTCTTGCTCAGGTTGGTCTTAAACTCCTGAGCTCAAGCGATTCTCCCACCTCGGCCTCCCAGAGTGCTAGGATTACAAGCATGAGCCACCGCACCCACCTGGGCTATTCTCTCTTCTTTACAGAGGAGGAAACTCTAGGTGGCTCAGGGAGGAAGTGGTAGTGTTGGGATTCAAACCCAGGTCAAAGCCAAGAAGATACTGCCTTGCCAAGACCCTGGGCTGGGCTGGGCTGGCTGGCAAGGGGAGAGCAGACTCCGGCCCTGGCTCCAGCTAGCTTTTAAGCGCTGGTTAGCAGTTTTCCTGGTTGGCGTGGGCACGTGCTCCTTGCTACAGACATGTTCTAATTAAGCGAAAGAGCGGTGGACATAACGTCTTTATGGAAATGGGGCTTTGGCTGAAGGAAGCGCAGACATTTGTCTCGAGGAGCTGCTCTGCTCTCCGCTTCGCTGCCCTTGGCCTGCAGCTCCCCTCTGGGGCTCCCCCGCCCCGTGGGCTCTGCCCGCTCCAGGCTGCCCCGAGGGCATGACGCTGTGGCCACTTACTC
>RJWJ010043109.1:0-12753 GCA_004363605.1 Indri indri | reverse complement strand
GAGGCAACTTTCTAATCTTTATTTCCAAATAATCCTAGAAAGTTAGAAGAATCGAATCATGTCTGATCTAGGAAGAAGCAGACACATCCCCAATAGGATCCTAAATAGACAGTGCCAAGTGTTGTAATAGATGGTAAGTATGGTATTGGGCAAGTAGTTCTTATAAGGGAAACAGGACAATATCTCTAAGGAAATGATACTTAAGTGGGTCTTGCAAGAAGAATAGAAGTTCACCAGGAAGGATAACAGCTTTCCAGGCCCAGAAAACTGTGTCTGCAAGACACAGTATGTGTAGTGTGGTGCTATTCAGATAATGGAAAGGGACTGTGGGATTATGGAGGGCATGAGGAAGGGCCTGGGTGGAGAGTGAGCTTGGAGCCACGACACTAGTACTAAGTTTGAATTATTGAAAAGATGGTAACATTTTAATTTCCATGCCACAGAAATGTTGAAAATGTAATATGAGTAAAAGCAGAAAGAATAGCAGATCCAGTCAGTATAAAATAATAATTTTTAAAACACAGAAAAGACACTTAAATATGCCCTTGTGAAATCAGACCATTCCTGGGAAAGAGAGCAGTGTTTTATTCCAGTCCAACTACTTGGCAAGTGCTTCAAAGGAGAGTTAACTCCACCACCGTACATCAGAAATGTGTCGGCCTAAGTACCCCGATGGACGAGATGGCTAAACCATTTGCCATGACTTGTCCTGTAAAGTGTTAAAGTCCATTACACCCTCAACCACTGATGCTCTCTAAGCTTCCATTATTCACCACTGATTTGGTTAAAGATAGTTTTGCAGAGAGAAGTTTATAGAAATGGCAAAAAAAAAAAAAAAATAATAATGTGTATATATATCTCTTTAAAAATTAGGACAGTGATAAGAGGCACTTTGTTAGTGGTTCTGGCTGGAAATAAGTGAATAGAAGAGTTGAAAACATAACTTGCACTATTCTTATTACACTGTTTTTCTCGTAATTGTTTCCTGATTTTTCCCTTTACTGTAAGCACTAGATGAGGAGGCAGGAAACCAGGATTCTAGACCAGACTTGCCGCTTTCTACACATCCGCCTCATCTCAGACATGGCCCTGTACTTTTCTAGCCCTTGGGTTCCCTGATCTCTCATATGAAAGGATTTTCAAATAGGTTCCGCAGGATATAGCAGAGATGCTTCAAGGGCCACTCTGGAAGATGAAGGGAAGCCTCCTGCCAACCTCTCCCCTTCAGACAGAGTGGCTTTCCTTTCATTTGTGTCATAAGTTCAGGCTGTTACAAGACTTTTTTTAACAAAAGGATTCTATTACTTTTTAAAAGTTTGAAAATCACTGAACTTAGGTGTTCCTTAAGGGACTATTCAGCTCAGAAACAATTTTCCCATCTGTAGAATGGGGATAACAGTAATTCCTTTTCTTAGGTTTCTGAGGCGTAAACAAGATATTACATGTAGAACAGAGAACTGAACCAAGGAAACATTCAGTGTGTTAGCTGTTTGTCCCCACTGCCCCTGGCCCCCAGTAGGTTCCACACAAATAAGACCACATTTCATAAGACTCCTACACTTTGGAGTGTGAAATTATGGCCTGAAAAATGGCCTAATCCATCTGCTTTATACCAAAAATACTATAAAAATGTTTTGGACATTTACTCTGTGAATTTTTAATACATTTTATTTCTACTTTTTGTACCTTGCCGTTTTCTCTCAAAACTGAAAGTGTTCTTCTTTTATATAAAATTTTAAAATTTATTATGGTAACACATTTATGAAAATTAATATCTCGGTATGTTCCAGACTTGCCAGCTCATGGGAAAGCGACATCAGCGTCCACTCGCTAACCCTGCCCTCTGCAACCTGCCTGGAGCTGCTGTTGATATTATCGAGGAATAATGCCACGCTGCCTCCGTCCCTTCGCCGTGTGAATTCCTTTCAGGTATGGAACAGCTGCTTTTCTAGGGTATGATCTCTCAAATCAAAGTTTTACTTTGATTGTTTTTCATGGATCCTGTCTTTCACAGGAGATAACCCATGGAAACCCACAACTTCAAACTAATAATAATAAGCAGAATGTATGTATTGCCTTGTCTATCTCTTTTTAAATAAATGAGCGTATGGATCAAAATTGATTAGGTAATTGTCTAGTCATGGCAGGACACATAGCTAATTCCAGGGTTTGTTCTTTCAACCCCTGTCTTTCTTGCCTCTGAGAGAAATGGCAAGAAGATCTGACAAAGACAGTTATGAATGCCACTTTCCTTCTCCCAGCTTTGCCCTAGAACCGGGATTAGTGGTTTTGCTACTCTTAGCTTGAAGTCAAATTGCCAAATGGCTGTTTAACAGGGATGGTGTCCTACCTACTCTCAGTACCATTGCTCTCTCTCTTCTTGGCCCTCCTTCATCATTTTCCCCACTCCCCTGGAGAGTTATTTGTGCTGCTGGTACAACTCAGTGCTGCAAATATAAACTGACCAGAAGGGTGACCCTTCTCCCTGGTAGTCAGCTGATTGTCAAATGAGGTGGCAAATGAAAATTAAGATGTTAACTAGTGGTTTAAGTTGTGACCATATATCTACTGAAAGTAATTGCACATATGTATGACTCTTGACAATGGAAAAATACTCAGCCCTTTGATGCTAGTGGGAAGACCACATACATTGCTGAGAAATGAATACACGTAGCAACCCTTTTAAAGGGTTGCTGATGTAGCCCTAAGAAAACTTCAGGAGCAGCGTGTATTGTTTGGTGCACCTTGGTTATGTGGTAAAACAAGATGTGTAGATTTTCCTGTGAATTATGCCTCAAGAAAGCGGTAGAGAATAACTATGCCAATTGAATTTACATCCATGTTCTCTTGGAAATCTGTTACATTGATTGTCTCACTGATATTCTTCCTCTTCCTGAGCTTCAGACATGGATAAAAAGTTCAGTCTTCGGCCTTAGCATGCCTGTGTGTGTGTGTTGGTCCTTGATCAACTTCCATCCTGCACTCTCAAATAGACCTTAGCAAACACCTTCTAATTTTGTAGGAGAGGAAACCGGGATAGCTGACTACCAGGGAGAAGGGTCACCCTTCTGGTCAGTCTATATTTGCAGCGCTGAGTTGTACCAGCAGCACAAATAACTCTCCAGGGGAGTGGAGAAAGTGACGAAGGAGGGCCAAGAAGAGAGAGAGCAATGGTACTGAGAGTAGGTCGGACACCATCCCTGTTAAACAGCCATTTGGCAATTTAACTTCTTAAGAGATAGAGGGAGTTGGCCAGGGAATAGTTGGTGGGTTAGAGACTAAACTGGACTCACCAGGTCTGTGCCAGGGTTACTCCACCTGCCACCCAAAGGCAGTGCTCACTGAAGTCCTAGGGGGCAGAGGGATATGAGTGGTGGGTAGAAGCAGGTTGTATCTACCTTGGAATGTCCACACCCACCTGCCCCCTTATTTTGCAGTAATTTATAATTATTTATTTGTATATTTCCTTAAACCAGAAATGATTTAAAATTCTGTATATCAATCTATAGTTCTTCTAAGTTTTGCTCATTGAATGGAATAACACAAAAGTTTATATGTGCCCACAAAGCTTTATGGAGGGAGATGCGGGAAACTTAACAGTGGTTATCTTTGGAGAGAAGAGGGTGGAAAACAATTATTTTTTATTTCTCTCTCTCCCTCATGTACTGTTTGAAATTTTTATACCATGGATAAACGGGAAGCAAGAGAAATGACTTCGAGGATTTTACCATATATTGGGGGAAATAGGACAGTCATCCATGTGCGATATAAGTTGAGAATAGTTTTATTACAGAGTAGCCTTAACACAAGTCTTAAAGAGATTAAAGGTAAAAGAGTTAACTAAACTGATTATGGGGGAATTTGAGAGGAGGACCAATCCTATTATCTGCCCATGAATTTGAGGGGGTCATACCCCATTTAAGGATGTTGTCTCAGTCTTAAGTAAACACAGGTGTGTGAAACTTGGCCTGTTGTTGGTGACATTAGTGTGCTTTTAGCATCTTCAATCACAGGAGCTCTTAGAACCGTCTGGATGTTAATTCCTGAATGTCCTCTATTGGTGATTGTGCTTCATCTGGTTTCAGTTTGTTTTCTGAATATTATTGTCAGGAGCACATACACTTTCCCAGTTTCAAAGGTACAGAGAAACTTGACAGAATACTATGAAAAATGTCTGCTAAAGTGTCGTCCCTGCTGTTACCCCTGGAAAGATGTATTCTTATCCAGAATGTACCAGGAGACAGCTTCCCTATGCAGGTCTTCGCTCTAAGATAAAGGATCAGCGAAAATGGGGAAGGTGCCTGTCAGGATTAGAAAGAGATGCTCTGCTTTCTCACCTCGTAACACCTTCTTAATCATTTGTTACAGTGGCAAGGAATGGAGCTGCTAATTTTGCGCATGTTTGGGATTTATTTTTCTAATTGGAAACTCACTTTCATGTACAGTGTTTTTGTAATTTTACTTCAAAATATTAGGGGGTACCAGTGTTCTTGTTATGTGGATGAATTGTATAATGCTGAAGAAGTCAGGGCTTTTAGGGCATGCACATTTTTTTTAAGAGCTACGTTGGCAAGAGCTGTAAAATAGTAGAATGACACTTGTTAAAGATACCATCTTTACATTTCCAGTTCTCTTACTTTCTAGGCCAAGTCACTGTGAGCAATGCTTCTTTTACTGTAAAACTGTCATTTTAGGATTCAAGTGGTGCTCCTGCTTGAGCTGTTATCACTGCCAAATCCCGAAGGAAGGGTTTATCTTATTAATTAGAGCTATTAACATATGTGAAATTCTAAATTCTTAAATTACACCGTAACATTTCTCTCAGGCCAACGGGGATGTCTTTTGGTAGTTATGTTATAATCTTAGCTTCTACTTTGTTAGAGTACCTAAATATCCCTGGTGTCATTATAAGCCAGCAGAATGTAGGATTTGGTTGAGAATCACTGGCATATTGCTAAGCACATACTGTAGTTCTTATAGTGGCCCCAGGAAGAAGGATGAACTTATCATTCCTTTTCATGTCACTCACTGCTTAAAATTCTCCTATGGTTTCCTATTGCAGTGGGAGTAAAATCCAAACTCCTTATCCTGGCCTGTAAGGGCAAGGAACATCTGGCCCTGCCTCCCTTTCTGACTCATCTCCTCCTCTCTTTCTCTCACTCACTCTGCTCCAGGCACACTGACCTTATTTCCCTGTCCTTATCACAAGCTGGTTCTGGCCATAGGGTCTGTGCATTGGCTGTTTTCTCTGCTACTAGGAGAATACTCTGCACCAGGTCTTTGCATGGCTGGCTGCTTCTTGTCTTTCAGGTCTCAGCTCAGGTGTCCCCTCGCCCCAGAGGCCCTAACCTGACCCCCTCACTGAGCCTCCTTCTCCCTGCCAGCATTACACCTTGTTTTATTTTCTTCATGGCACTTTCCCCTATTTGATCTTGTTCATTTATTTGTTTATCTTTTTTCTCTACTAAAACATGTGTTGAATGAGAACAGGGGAAATATCTGGCTTTGTTCAATGTGTGTCAGCAGAACTTAGAATAGCACCTGGATGTAGGAAGCAGCTAATAAATATTGGCTGACTGGCTGGGTGAATGAATGTAAGTACAAGTAAAATGCAGATTGACACTGCCATATGACATTTTAGAAACCTAAAAATCTGAGCTGCGTGAGCAGTATGTACTTAGGGTGGAAGCAGCAACCCTTTCTCTGCTAGGACAGTGCTGAACTCAACAGGTAAGGTCTGGCTTTGAGGTCTGTCAACAAGGTTGAGCACAGATGGCTGTCCACATTGCAATTGCAACCTGGAGTTTTGTACAAATGAGAAGGACTTGAAGAAGAGTTCAGCCATTAGAAAGAGTTAGCAAGATTCAGACAAACAAAATGAGAACAATGTCCAAGCTTTGGTGCCAAAAACCAAGTCAGAGGGGGGTGGAGGTACAGAAGATCCTCTGGAGCAGGCAGGTTGCAGACTGCTGTGCCATTATTGCTGCTGGTTTATTCCACTCTGAGTGCTTCACAGCTGTGGTCTGGAGTGAAGTGGCACAAGGCCACTTTCACATCCGTCTTGCTGGGCAGCAACCAGCTCTTAACCTGCAGTGGCAGCTTTAAATCTGAGTAAGGTGTCTGGAAGTTAGAACCTTAAGAGCAACCAGGCTGAAACCAGGATTGGGCAAGAAATGCTCCTTTTAATGGTAACTATGCATTTTCCCTAGAATCTTAGCCTGTTATAGCTAGAAGGACTAACTAAAGATCTTATGTTTATAGATACAGAAACACACCCAAGAAGGTTAAGTAGATATTGAAGACTGAAACTCTGATTTCTTTGTTGTGTTTTTTGTGCTACAGAGGATGTTGACTTCTCTTCAGGTAGAGAGGGGGTTTTTCTATACTTAGCATTCCTCTCTTCTGTGGGACACAGATTCCCTAGGATGTAAATAGGTGTTATAAAAAATAATTGGATATTAATCATCAGCTAATAATACAAATTATCATAGCCCATATTTTTTAATGCTTTCTCTATTCCAGGTGCTGTTCTCAATGATTTGCACTTATTAGCTCATTTCATGAGCTATACTTTCCACAAGGAAAGTATATTATTATTCCTATTTCACAGGTGCAGAAACTGAGAGCAATGAACTTGCCCAGGCTCACGTAACTAGTCAGTGGAGGAACATGAGGTACAAAGCCTGGCTCCAGAATCCCCATTCTTAACTACTAAATAATGTTACTTCTTTTAATATTAATAAGTTTGCTTAAACAAAATTAGTTTTTTTAAACTGCATAACTTTTCAGGACCTTTCATGCTTAAGGGACAGTGTGACCCTCCTAGTTGAGGAATATGGTACACATTATTTCCCAAATGCACTTTATTTTATATCTGGGAGACTTTTTTTAGGAGCATTTTATGGGATTAACGTTCTGCAGAACACAGATGGGGAGACACTGTTCTGTCCTGTCTCTAAAGATTTGGATGACCATGGCAGAGTGCTCTTAGGCACATTCTCAGTGGTAGTTTTTCTTACCTCCACAGAAAGTATTGCTGCAGTTTTAGAGACTGACTGTCAAGAGGATACCATTTCTTCCTTTTGTGACTAGATGGTATTCCTTCTGGACAGGGCCACGTTGGTCAGAACGGTACAGTAGCAACAAGATCTGCCTTTTACATTCCTTGGTATACTCTGAATCCCTCCAGAGTCTCAGAATGCCTCTAGCTGAACACTGCTTTCCCACCCTGCACCTGCTCCTGGTTTCTTTCAGTTGGATCTCATCCACCCTAAACACAGTGTCCCTAGGTAGTAGCATGCCGCAGAGTTCTAATGATAGATTGAGCCATCTGGCTAAACTCTGCCTCACTCCTAACTTATAGCTTGACCCCCGCTGAGAATGCCCAAGAGGCATCTTCCTTGGAAACTATACTGAACTAAGAGATAAGGATGGAGTGCCATCTTTATTCCTTTTTGCCCTGCAGGGTGTTCTGCGGTTTGGGGAAATAAGCAGGTATTCTTAGTTGAATACGGTTCTTTAGTCTGGATTGTCCCTTCCTCTGCCTCCTTTCATATTGGACTCTACTGTTTTGCTATATGCTAGAGAGAATGTGGAATGTGAGGCCAGAGTGCCTGGAGGTTGACCAGACATTTAGCCGGCCCCACGTGGCTGCCACATCCCATCTTTCAAGAGGCTGCTCCCTACCCAGATTCCCACCATGCTCCCTGCTCCATAGACATTTCTGTCCTTACCTAGGAGTCGAGGTTGTAGGTGAAGCTGGGCAGTTTCTATGCCTTCTGGAGCATTTGATGGGGTAGGTCTGATGGTCCTGGGGCTGCTGCGGCCTTCTTGGCTTCATGAGAGAAGCAGGAATGACGATCTAGCCTACTAAGTCTATAATTATGCCTATTGTTCTGTTTGCTTGTTTTTAATGTTAGCTTTTTTCCCCTGATTTAAAAAGAAATATAGTCATGTATTGCTTAATGATGGGGGATACGTTCTGAGAAGTGCATTGTTAGGCAATTTCTTAATTGTGGGAACATCATAGAGTGTACTTACACAAACCTAGATGGTATAGCCTACTGCACACCTAGGCTTTGTGGTATAGCCTATGGCTTCTAGGCTACAAACCGGCAAAGCATGTTGCTGTGCTGAATACTGCAGGCAATTGTCACGCAATCATCAAGTATTTATCTAAACATAAAAACAGTGCAGTGTAAATACAGTATAAAAGATTAAAAATGGTATACCTGCGTAGGGAAGCTCCATTGTAATCTTCTGGGACCACTGTTGTATATGTAGTCCATTGTTGACTGAATTGTCATTATGTGGTACATGACTATATGTACTCATGATAGAAAATGTGGCATGTTTTTCATTAACAAAACAATACTTATTTTCACTTTTAGCTTAAACATATAGAATCTTAAAATTGAACCAACTGCTACCTAGCCTAATTCAGTCCTTCAGTCATTCATTGGGGGAGAGAAGGCCTGGGAGGCTCTGGGCAGCCGTTGTGATTTGAGAGCACTCATAGTCTCTGCACCTCAGTATGCATAATGCTGAAATGGGGGTGAGGAGGACTGGAGGATAGATAGGGTTTGTCTGATTCTCTGATGACGTAGTTATGGGTGGTACTGGTTCTTAAACGTCAGTATACCTGGGAAGCTTGTTTAAAATTCAGGTTTCTGAGTAACAGCCAGAGAGATTCTGATTTATTACCTCTGAAGTAGATAGAGCCCAGGAATCTGCATTATCACAAGTATTCAAAATGTGTCTGATAAAGGTTTTCAAGAACCAACCTGTAAGAAACACTTACAGGATAATAGAATATACCCGCACTAAAGTGAGAAATAAACCCCCACTAAAGTGAGAAATAAAAGAAGAAAATAGATTTAATTCTGACAAACACCTAGTCACTGGTTTAAATAACTTAATTATTTTCCTCTTTTCTTCACTGTTCCTTTTAACTTGCACTCGACACAGTCCCTGAATCGTTGTCGTGAAGTTTCTTCTCTTTTACACTCAGATGCTTTGTAGAATCCAAGTGTTAGTTGCCTCTGTCATTCATCTTTCTGCCATTGGTGTGAACTCCTAACATCCTTGTGTCTCCCAGTCTCTGGGCTTCCTCCTTCCCTCGAGGGTGTGCAGCCTCTGTAGGCCTCTGCTTCTCACAGCAAGTCTGATGTGGTGGGATAGTCACTCAATGCTGATATAGGATACTCAAGGTCTAATTTTAGATCTGCCACAACTGGACTGATGACTCTGGTCTAGTCAGGTAACCCTCTGTGGGTCCTCGTTGCTTTATCTGTGCAATGAAGGATCAGTTTATATATGTAAGTGATTTTTAAAGTTCCTTTTAAAGTAGAGGCACCTGGAGTCATTTTGCGTATTCCCAGCTGTTGCTAATTTATTGGCCCATTCTGAATAATATAACTCTATTCCTTAAATGGTCTAGGTCCTTAGGTCCTTATTTCTTTTGAACATCTTGAAAATGTTTAACTGAAGAAAAACATAGATAAAGCCAGATTGCATAGTTTTTGTGTGTGTGCTCTCCAAGAGAATTGAGTCTATGCCACAGGACCTTACTTAGAGCCACAAGGAAGGGCAGGAAGATGGGGACAGTGTGCCATCTGGCCCTTGGCGCGCCTGACTGTGGAGGCAGGCAAAGGGAGAACCCTGTCAGGTGGGCTGCATTAGAGAAAAGGAAGAGGAACTTGGAATTTTCTCTGACAGCCTTGCTTTTTCCCCTTTCCTTTTCCTTCTCTACCCTCCCTCAGACTGCTTCTACTTTTGGTTTCGCCTTTTGTTTTTGACTCTGGATCTTGGTCCATGTTGAAACACTTGTGAGTTAATCTAGTTCCTAATTACTTACCGATTCCTAATTAGTTTTGCATTTGTATTTTATTTACAAGTGTGGTTACCCCAAGAAAATGTTTTAAAATATAAGCCTCTTCCTTTGCTTGGAGCTACTAACCAGAGGACGCTGTTCTTCCCACACACTGAGTGTGGCTGTGTTCAGTCAAGTGCCTTCCTAGTAATGAGTCTTTCTTTCTTGAAAAGAGGCTGAAGATCTGCTTTTGGAAACAAACTGGTATCAAGATTGAAATGACTGAGCTTGCTCTGCTCATGGAGAGAGCTGCTATATTGTTCTGAGGAGCTTTTCTGGCTAGAGGGGGAAACAACAGCCTGGAAGGATGCCAGCTTCAAGGGAATGATGGATTGGAAGGTGAAACTGTTCCAAGCCTCAACTGAGAACCTTTTGTGAGCTCCCCCAACCCTCCCCACCCCGGGAATGACTGATCGCTTCAGCAAAGAGAAGATTTAGAAAAGAAAAGGTGTCAGAGGACTAGGCAGAGGAATCGCGGGGAACCAGAATGAAGGTATTTTACTGTCCTTTGGGCTCTCGTGGACCTCAGCTGTGAGAGAGTGGGGAAAAGGTCCTGCAGTGGAGGTAGGAGATAGGTCTGGGCACTGGTCTTGGCTGTTACAACACCTGCATCCGGTGCGACTGGGCCTAAGTCACTTTCCCTGTCCAGATTCCAGTGTTTTCATTCCTCCAGCTCTAAAACCCGCTGATTCCTACGTCCAGTAGTTGAACAATTCACAGAAGTGTAAAAGCTTGTGAGTTAAGTTAACCTGAAGAAGAAAAACTGTCATCCAGTTTGACCTCTCCTTAGAGGTCAGCATGTTGCAGCTTCATGGATTAGAAGTTTAGAGTCGATGGTCATAGACAAGTGTTCACGTCAGGGCAGCAGGAAAGTATTTCTTCAACCAGGGGCTTCATGCAGTTAGCATCAGAGGTTAGCTTTCAATAAGATGGTGTGATTAATCTGCAGCACACAAGGGTGTCTGGTGTATAGTCCGAAGCTGTGATAACAGAGCACGGGCTAAATTGGACTGAGGAATTAGCGGAATAATGTTCAGGTGCTGCTTCCTTTTCTTGTCTCTTTAGAACTGAATGCACTGAATGCAGTGCTTCATAAAAAATTGCATTTGTCGGTAGTGCCGATATTTCTGGCTCTCTTCACACCGGTCTTAAATTATTAAATTTTCTTTTGATTTAACTTCAGCTTGAAAATCATTTGTAAAGGCAATAAACCTTTGAGACATTGAGACATTGTCCATTTGAACCAACAGCTGCTTTTGATCAAGTCCCCCAAATATGTTAATGTTTTTAGCAAAAATCAGAGCACTGAAAAAAGAAGACTTGGTTCTTGGTATTTTTATTTTAAATAGGTGACTTAAATCTGTTTACATTTATTGTGATTACTAACGTAGTTGGGCTTATGTCTGTGGTCTTTGTGGGGGCAGGGCAGAATCTGTTTTTTGATTATTACTTTTTTTTTTTTTTTATTTCTTGTCCTCTCTTGTCTTGATAGTTTTTTCATCTTTTAAAAAAATTTCTCTGCTGACTTGAAAGCAATTGCTTGCAGTTTTCTTATATATAAAATATGAAGTTTTCTAGTAAAGATTAAATTGTTCAGTATCTTTACCTTTTCCAAACAAGCAAAGACCTTACCATTTTTTAACCACTTAGTAGGCACATTCCATCCTCTCACCCTATATTTCCCCCTTACTATCATCTATTGTTTTTGTCGATTTCTCTTAAAAACAAATTCATTGTTAATTTTAAATATTTTTATATTCATCACCTCATCCATGTCAGTTGTCAGGCTTTTTGTTGTTTTTTTTCTTGTATTCCACATCCTTTAGTGTTCTTTTCGCTGACAGTCTGTGATGAAAAACTTCCTTAGTCTTTGTATGTCTGGAAATGTCTTCATTTTGCTCACAGTCGTAAATGATGGCTAAGCTAGGTATAGATTTCTAGATTCCTTTTCAGTTTGAAGATCTATCGCTCGTTGCCTTCTGCTGTCTATTTTTGTTGATAAGACAGCTGCTGTAAGACTGTTTGCTGTTCCTCTGAAGATAAACTGTCTCTTTTTTTCTTCTAGCCTGTAAGATTTTATCTTCATGCTTGCTGTACTATAGTTTTACAGTGATGTCTAAATGTGGATTTTTAAAAATTTATTCTACTTAGTACTCTGAGACTACTCCATCTGAGGACTCCTGTCTTTAATTAATTGTGGAAAATTGTCAGCTGTTATATATTAAACTTCCATTATTCCCCCCTCCCATTTCCTTCTTCTGACCTCCTGTTAGACATATATTGGAGTATTGGAGTTTTCCCACCTATTATCCTTGCCTCGTAACTGTTCTTTCATATACATTTATGTAATTTGTAAATACATACACATACATCCTTTTGTATATCAGAACTGCATCAAGATGAATTCCTCAGTCCTAGATCTTCCAATTCACTCATTCTGGTGTTTATACCCACTGTTGAGTTTTATTTCAATGGATATTTTTATTTCTAAGGTATCAAATTTTTAAAATCTTTTTGAGGATATTAAACACAGAAGCTTTTAAATCTTTTTAGTTTTTTTCTGTTTATTCTAATTTTCTCTGAAGGTGCTTAATTTTCTACTTGTTAATTTTGTGGCTGACTATCTTAGAGTTAGGTATCGCCATATGTTTTGGAATTTTGGTTTGCAAGCTCACCTTAAGTTCTCTTTTCTCCTCTGTACTCCTCCCCACAACTTGCCCCAGCCCACTGATAGTTTTGGGGCAGCACAGAGGCCATATGGTGCATCTCTGTGGTGATATTTGGGCTTCCTACAGATCACTCACTGAACCAGCACACAACTTGGCTTTGTTTCTGGTCAGAAGGTTGGGTCTCTTTCCATTTCTCTAGATGTGGAGCTCCAT
>RJWJ010043108.1:0-12735 GCA_004363605.1 Indri indri | reverse complement strand
GTGCGTTGACTGGAAGGAGTACAGGGTCTGAGGATTCTAGCTCCTGCTGTGATGGGGCAGTCACTGACTTTAGGGCCAGTAGGAGACAAGGCGGAACAACACCGCCCTCAATGGTGTCTGATAGGGAAAGATTTTTTTTTTTTTAACTGTGATAAAAAACACATAACATGAGATCTACTGTTTTAAATTTTAAATGCATAGTATGGTATTGTTAACCATACCCAAGTCAGTGGAATTCCATCACATTTTTCCTTCTGTGTCTGCCTTATCTCACTTAGCACAAGGTCTTTCCTGGTTCATTCACGTTGTAGCATGTGTCAGAATTTCCTTCCTTTTTGCTTTTGAATATTACATTGTATATACAGCAGTCCCCTGTTACCTGCAATTTTGCTTTCCAGTTTCGGTTACCCATGGTCTGAAAATATTAAATGAAGAATTCCAGAAAGAAACAATTCTTAAGTTTTAAACTGCATGCCATCCTGAGTAGCGTGATGAAATCGCGCTGCCCTGCTCCATCCCTCCTGGGATGTGAATCAGCCCTTTGTCCAGCATATCCAGGCCGTGCCCGCCTGCCCTTTAGTCACCCAATAGCTATCTCTGTTATCAGATCAACAGTTATGGCATCACAGTGCTTGTGTCCTGGTAACCCTTATTTTACCTAGTAATGGCCTCAGAGTAGTGATGGTGGCAGGTTATTATATAGACCTATTATTAGTTATTGTTGTTAGTCTCTTACTTTGCCTAATTTAGAAATTAAACTTTATCTCATAGGTATGTATGTGTAGGAAAAAACAAAGTATACAGTCATCCCTCTATTTACTCAGGGGATTGGTTCTAGGACTCTCCCCGAGTATACCAAAATACGGTATACCCTGTGGAACCTACATATTCGAAGTCAGCCTTCTGTAGACTTGGGTTTCATGTCATGCAAATGCTTTATTTTCCATCCGCGTTTGGTTGAAAATGATCAGTGTATACAGGTAGACCTGTGTAGTTCAAGCCCCTGTTGCTCAAGGGTCATCCGTGTGTAGGGTTCGATATTACTGTGGTTTCCAGCATCCCCTGGGAGTCTTGGAATGTGTCCCCTGTGGGTAAGGGGGGACCACTGAAAATAAATCCCACTTGATCATGCTATATGATCTTTTTAATATACCGATGAAGTCAATTTGATAGTATTTTGTTTAGGGTTTTTACATCCATGTTCATCAAGGATATCGGCCAAGCAATTTTCCTTTCTTACAGTTTTTTGTGGTTTGTTTTTTTGTTTTTTTTTTCTGGTTTAGATATCAGGGTCATGCTGGCCTTGTAAAATGATCTTGGAAATGTTCCCTCCTCTTCAGTTTTTTTTGGATCAGTTTGAGAAGGATTGGCATTAGTTCTTTAACTGGTGGAATTCATTGGTGAAGCCATCTGGTCCTAGGCTTTTCTTTGCTGGGAGGGTTTTATTGCTGTTTCAGTCTCCTCGCTATTACAGATACGTTCAGATTGTCTGCATCTCCATAAGTCAGTCTTGGTAGGTTCTATGTTTCTAGTAATGTATCCATTTCTAGGTTATTCAATTTGTTGGCATATAATTGTTCATAGTAGTTTCCTATAATCCTTTTAAGTTATGTGACATCAATTGCAATGTCTCCTCTTTCACTTCTGATTTTATTTATTTAAATGTCCTTTTTTTTCTTAGTCAAGTTAAAGCTTTGTCAATTTTGTTGATCTTTGCAAAAACAAGTTCTTAGGCTGGAGGGACAGTGGCTCACACCTATAATCCTAGCACTTTGGGAGTCCAGGGTGGGAGGATCGCTCGAGGCCAAGAGTTCAAGACCAGCCTGAGCAAGAGTGAGACACTGTCTCTGCTAAAAATAGAAAAATTAGCTGGGCATGGTGGCACGCACTTGTAGTCCCTGTCACTACAGGGAAGACTAAAGCAGGAGAATTGCTTGAGCCCAGGAGTTTGGGGTTGCAGTGAGCTATGATGACACCACTGTACTCTAGCCCCGGCAACAGAGTAAGACACTGTAGCAAAAAAAAAGAAAAAAAAAAGTTCTTAGTTTTGTTGATTTTTTTTGTTTTTCTATTTTCTGTCTTCTATTACATTTATTTTTGTTCTAATCTTTTTATTCCTTCCTTCCTCTGCTTTATAGTTAGTTCTTTCTTGTGTAGTTTCTTTAGGTGTAAAATTAGGTTGTTTATTTAAGACCTTATTTTTTAATGTAGGTGTTTACTGCTATGAACTTCCCTGTTGGTACTGCTTGTGTTGCATCCTACAAGTTTTAATATGTTGTATGTCCATTTTCGTTTGTCTCAAGTTATTTTCAAATTTCCATTTTTTTTTTGACTCAGTTGTTCAAAAGCATGCTGTTTAATTTCCACATGTGTGTGAACGCTCCAATTTTCCTTCAATTAATTTCTAGTTTCATTCCACTGTGGTTAGAAAACATGCCTGGTATGATTTCAGTCTCTTAAATTTGTTAAGACTTGTTTTGTGCCTTAACATGTGATCTCTCCTGGAGAACGTTTCATGCACACTTGAATGTATATATTGCTGCTATTGGGTGGAATGTTCTGTATGTGTCTGCCAGGTACATTTAGCCTGCAGTGTCATGAAAGTTCTCCATTCCCTTATTGATCTTCTGTCTGGATGTTCTATACGTTATTGAGAGTGGAATGTGGAAATCTGCTATTGGGTTTGGAGCTTCTGCCTCTAGTTCTGTCATTGTTTGCTGCATATATTCGGGTACTCTGATGTTGGATGCATATATAAATATATATGCATATGTAAATGTATATATATTTATAACTGTTACATCTTCTTGGTGAATTGACCCTTTTATCATTGTATAATGTCCTAATTTGTCTCTTTTGACAATTTTTTTAAATTTGATTTTTGTTTTGGGGGTTATTTATTTATTTATTAGTGCCTCTGGGTAGAGATCTTTTGACAATTTTTGATTTGAAGTATATTTTATCTGATGTAAGTGTAGCCACCCCTGTTCTCTTGTAGTTACCATTTGCATGGAGTATCTTTTTCATCACTGCACTCTTGGTCTTGTGTGTCTCTAAATCTAACATGAGTCTCTAGGGGGCAGTGTATAGGTGGGTCTGTCTTTCTTTTTCATTCAGCTACTCTGTCTTTTGATTGAGGAGTTTAATCCATTTACATTTAAATTAATTATTAATAGGGAAAGACTTACTGTGGACATTATATTTGTTTTCTGTCTTGTCACTTTTTTGCTTTCCTTTTCTCTTTTGAGTATTTGTGTATTTTTTTTTATTGTATTGACGTTTGTTTATTCCTTTCTCATTTCCTTTTGTGTATCTCTTAATTTTTTTTTCTTAGCATGGTTACCATGGGGCTTACACAAAACATAATCTGTTTTAAGGTGATAACTTCAATCGCATACCGAAACTACACTTCTGCTCCCCGACATAGACACACTTTGTTATTTGATGTCACAAATTACATCTTTTCTATTGTGTTTCCCTTAGCATAATTTATAATTATAAGCATTTTATACTTTTGTCTTTTAATTTCCATGGCAAAATTAAGTGATTTACTTACAACTATTATTATATAATAAAGTATTATGTATTTTTCTATATACAGTCAGCTCTCTTTATCAATGGATTTCACATTCCACATGCAACCCACTGTGGATCAAAAATATTTAGAAAAAAATATTTCACTAAGTTCCAAAAAGCAAAACTTGGGATTTTCTGCATATCAAGTGCTACATCGAATCAACGCCAATGAAGAGATGTGTAGGCATTGTGTTAGGTATGATGTTACTCAGGCTTGTCTCAAACTCCTAGCTTCAAGTGATCCTCCTGCCTCAGCCTCCCAAAGTGCTGGGATTACAGACATGAGCCACTGTGCTCGGCCTATTTTGAATTTTTTGTCAGGTAATTAATATACGTCATTTCCTTAGGGTTGCTTTCTGGAGATTTTTTTTTTTTTTTCCATTGGACCTTGTTTTCCTATTTCTTCCTGTCTTTTGTAACTCTGTGGAGATCAGTACATTTCAAGAAACAGCCACCTCGCCCAGTTTAGAAACTGAGGACCTCTGAATCCTTTTTCAGGGGCTGTGGCTTCTCTGGGTCTGTGCATGGCAATTTCTCAATTAGAGAGGCTTGCCAGTTTCTTTTTCAGGAACTTGTATTCCTTGTACCCTCCAACTACTGGCTGCAGCACTGCAAGTTGTGTGGTTCTACAGCAGCAAGCTGCCCAGCTCTCCTTGATTCTAACCACCCACCAGGCACCCAGTGTAAGCCAGCTCCCCATGAATGCCCCAGTCAGGTGAGTCAGTACCAGCCCTTTAAAGAGCCAGAACAACAGATGCATGTTCTGCTTCTCTCCCTCCCTCCCTCCCAAGGGGGAACTCTTGAGTTGTGTGCATCCTCCCAATTTGGCGAAGCTTGCCAGCCACAGCCAACCACCTGTCTCTCTACTCTGTTCTCAGAGGCCCCCAAGCATCCAAACTATGCCGATTCTGTTAGCGCTTTGAATGAGGTGAGGTAGATACTAGTCCCTTGGCGCTAGCTCTGAGGAGCTGGCCACACGCTGTACTCCTCTTCCTCCCTCCGTAGGAAGAAGCCTCAAGTCGAGCTCCTTCCTCCCAGGTCTACCAAGCTGTGCTGACTGCAGCAAACCACCCACCACTTTCCTTTGTTCTCACATCCCCAGGCATCCAGACTATGCCCAGTTCCATCAGTGCCCCAAATGAGCCAAGATAAACCCATTATTCAGGCAGCCCTCCAAAAAGCCAGAGCACTGGAGGAATGCTCACTCTTTTCTTTCCCCTGGTGGGAGACATCACGGACCAGGGTGTTCTCTGCTGGTGCTGAGGAGTGCCAGCTTCAGGGAGGAGCTGATGTGGGTGACATGCAATTGCTCTTCTTGCTTATTTCAATGTGGATTTCTTGCTTTGTAGTATTCTGGGGTACTGGATTCTAGCATCCTCCTGATAGAGATTTTGGTCTATATATCATTGTTTAATCAATACTTCTGTGGGGGAATGAGATCCAGGACTTCCTAATCTGCTGTCTTGCTAACATCTTTCCCAGGAAAAGATTTTTAAAATCTGTATGGACTGATAGTATAATATACTTTTGGCATCTTATTCTTTTCATTCTGTATATTATCATAAACACTTTCTTATTAAAATTCTCAGAAGCATTTTTTTTATCTGTCTGCTAATGGTGAAATGTTGTGTCATTATGGTTTGATTTTTTCCCCCTTTCCGTGTAGCATTTTATAAAAGTATATGTTTTTAAATGAGTGCAATGCTTTCCATTAAATAGGTTTATCGTAATGTAACCTTTTCCTCATTTTCAGACATATTCTTTTTCAGTTTTTCACAGTTATAAAAGTGTATACACACACACACACCTGTCTATTTCCTTAAGATAGGTTCCTGGGAGTGCCATGGCAGGGACTGTTTACAGTTCTTGAGACATATTTCTAAATAACTTCTAGAGAGATTATACCAACTTTGATGTCCTGCAGTAGTTTGTGATAATATATGTCTCTCCCAACAGATCATGGTTATATAGATGTTCAGAGACAAGGATCTTGCTCATTTTGAGATTTTTGTTTTTGGTGCTTAAACACATGTCCTTACACATTTTACACACTGCTGTAGCTGTCCTTCCACGCTTGTGCTTCACTAGAAAAGAGGCCTTCCCTTTGATATAACATCTACGGTACTGAATCAGGTGGCAGTCCGTACGCGATGGTATCCATGCTCGCATAAACTGCTTTGGAATGGAGATACAACTATTGGGAAGAAATGTATTTGATTTTCTGTTATTTTAAACATTTCAAAATGTTATGATGCCCTATATAGTAAGATTGAAATAATTATTCTTTTTTAAAACTACCCTTCCTGAGGAGTCCGCCTAGATCCACATTCAAAAGGATTTCAACTGTATTATGTATCTTTTATCAACATTTTGTATATTACTAGAACAGCTTTATGAGGAACACTTTTGTGATTATTTTTTTGTTTTATTCTTTACTGGAACTTTTTCCAGGAGTCTAGATTAGGAAGGACCATATCTAACACAAACCCTTTTGTTGTCTCCCTTTTGGAATAGATCGGGTAAGGAGTATTACTTCACCTTGGACCAAGCCCTCTTTGTGTGTAAATATCCTTTGCGCAGAGAGGTATGGAGTTAGCTGAAAGTCAAAGATCAAAAGAAAATGATTTAGAGCATCCTTCTAAAATTCACACATTACTTCCAAGGGTCGTCACAAGATAGAAATGGAGACAATTTTTTATATTTTTAGATTATCCATGCTCTTAGGTGGCCAGATATCTTGTATTGTCTTTGTTTCCCTGTGGAACCAACACAGCTTCTAATTTATAAGTCAACTGCTCTGGCCTCCACCAAATCAGCATGCGTGTGCCTGCTAGGCCCACACTGGTCCTTTCAGCTAGCTTTGTCTCTGCAGGGAAGAACCCTTTGAAATTAAATTTCACAGATCACAGCTGTTTCCCCAGCATAAATCCCATTCTCTTGGCTCACTTTTCCATTTTCTCTAAAATCTCTATAAGGGACACAGCTGTCTTTGGCAAAACCATTTCTTTGAATACCTAGCCACAGGATTTCCACCCATTCTGTCTCAGGGTGGGCCTGGGAAGAGAAAAATGCTCTTGCATTCAACATTTGAGAGAAGCGACGCCAAGAGAGATGCCGTTTCCAAGTCAAGAACAAGCTAGCTTTTCCTAGCTTGTTCTCCTCTCCCTCAGATAAGTACAATGAGAGTTTGAGTCACCCAGATACAGACAAGAAAGGGCTAAATATTGACGAGGGAACAGCTTTGTAAATTTTGAAGTTTCAGCATCAATTTGGATTAGAGCTTCAAGGAGATTATTTCTCCAGATTGATGTTACCTCTGGAGTGTGGCAGATGTGCAGTTAGGAAAACTTGGGTGAAGTTGCTTTTATAAAGAGAAAAACTTGGCACTGAGGAAATTACACATTTTTGTAGGAAAGCGAAGAGTAGAGTTTTGGGTTATCTATCAGGTTGCTATTTCATTTCAATCAATGAAATAAATGGCTGTAAAGTGTCTCCTTAGGAGAACAGTGAGCCTGCATAAGGGGGCCATGTTTTGTAACTAATCTCTACTCTCTTACTGTTGTTAATGCTCTTTTTTATAAAAGCAAAAAAAGGTCACAAATGCTTGAAATCTCAACCAGTAATCAATTAATATCTGTTCCCAGGAACCTCACACAAATCCTAGAGACTAGTTCGTCAATCATTGGAAGCTTAATCTTAGCAGGCCTGGGTCTTGTATGGATATATCTACCTGATTCTTTAAATTGGTTTCTTCCTGGTTTATAAAATTAACAAGCAAGAAGGCAAGTGGACCATACAAATGGGAAGACCCTCTGGGCATCTACATGTGAAAATGCCAAGCACTGTGAAGTTAATATTCTATTGCTGAGCAGACCTTTGCTTCAGAGTGTCCTTTGGGGTATCCAGCTGCCCGCCAGAAACAACAGGAATAAGTACTTGGACTTCTTCCTCTTAGAATTACCCCATGGTTGTACAGTGTCCTGGAGGCCCAGTACTGATGATAGCTGTGTCCTACAGAAGGCTTCTAATGTCCCATTGCTGGTTAATCTGTCACCCTGCTGCAAGCCTAATGTGCCAGCACATGATGACAGATGCTACACAAAAAGTAAATTATATGGTCACAAGGCGATTTGAGGTTTATACAGTTTGGGTTTTATATCCTCCCATAGCTATTTAGAGTTTATCACATGTCAGGTACTGTGCAAAATTCTGGGCTTCCAAACATGACTAACATCCAGTCCCTGCCTACATATAGCTCACAAAATAGGGGAAAAACAGGTAAATTGAGCATCCACCCAACAATGGGATAAATTAATAGAGGTATGAAAAAATCTCTCTGAAGAGGGCCACCCAAGCATGCTTGCAAATGTCAGAGGCTACATCCCTGAGGAATTAAGACACTTTAACTGATTCCTGGAGCATGAGCAGGAGTGTTCCAGGCAGGCAAGGCAAGAAAAAGCATTTTAGCCAGAGAAGGAGAAAAATAACAGATTCGCGAGAATGTGACATGTTCAAAGAATGGTAAACAGCTTTTCACATTTGAATTATAGGATGGATGAGGAGTAGCGAGCAGTCGAAAGATGATGAAAAATTACGTCTCAAATAATGAACGTATCATGAAAATTAAAGAGATGGTGTCACAGTGTCGTAAACCGTCCAGTTTACAAAAGAAGCTGTTTTCTTCCTTGGAATTTCAGGCTCTTTGAGTCTGAGGTCACTGCTGCTCCCACCTACACCCAGTGCTCAAAGGACTGAGATGGCATTGCACCCCGTGCATGCAGCCCTTCTCACAGCACCTGCCAGGGAAGGCCTGTGCCCTGGGAGTGGCGCATTGCTCTCCCCTCTGTGCTCTTAAAGTGCCAGTAGCAACACTCCCGGGATTCGCGCGAAGCTGGGAAGTCACCTCTTCTTCCTGCCCGTCTTCAGTCAGTTCTCCACCATTTGAAAAAAGCCCCACCTTTCTCCTACCAGGGGTGGGGAACCTGCGGCCTTGGGATCAGACTCATTTATTCAGCCTCCCGTGCGACAGGGGCTATGCCAGGTGTGGGGATGCAGAGATCGCAGGACCGGGATCCGTCCTTTAGGCCCTCGCTCACACACTTGGGTTCTGCATTCATGCTCTCCTTTCTCACACCTTTCCACCCCATTATCAATTCCTCAGCAGTTAAGATTCCTGTCCAAAAGATTCCAGGAAGTCCTCCCTCCTGGGCGCACTCCGTTTTCCCCAGGTGGGCAGGCACTCCATCGCCGCCCCAGCCCCCTGCTGCTGCCAGGGCACTGGCTCCTGAATGAGGGAGGTAGTCTCGCCCGAGACAGAAGGAAGCAGGGCCTTTGCTTCCTTGATTAAGTGAATCAGATGGGTCTCCTAAAGAGGCCGTAATGACCAGCAACCCACTCCTTTAAAGACCACCTTCCCTTGGCTGTAAACACATACGTCACACGCACATACACAAGACCCCTCCCCCATTGGAATAGCAATCTATTCAGGGTCTCATTTCGTCGTTAATTTCTCATCAATTACTTCAAGCCTTTCATCAAGACTTCTCAACTATGAAATAGCCTGTAATGATTTTTGCCCATATATTAATAGAACAAATCAATTAGCATTTCCTCATTAAGAGTGGAGAGTAACAGCAAAAGCTTCCTCCTCCTCCAAAACAAAATAAACAAAAAACAACAACAGTCATCAGAAGGAGCAGACACAGCCACAATCCTACTGGAAAGAACCCCAAGTCCTGGCAGTCTCCATCCACTCAGCCTCCTTCCCTGCTCCCATCCCAGCCACACAGAGGCTTGCTGCAAGGTTTTTGGCGACTCCTATAGGAAATTGAAGAGTTTAATAAATAATATCTCATGCCTCTCAAGTTTATAACCCACCCTGCCTGTCGTGTGCCTCCTGAACACACACTCAGTATCGGCAGCCTCTTAGGTATTAAAGCGACATCTCTGCTAGGCTGGGGAATCTCTCTCCTTGGCTTCCTCAGATCCTCCTAGGAAAATATGTCTCTGGGAAGAACACTAAAAGACTCTTCCAGAAAAGGAGTCATACTCCAAAAAGTAGACATGTCTTGTCAAACTCCAAGGTCTGTCACTTAACTAGTTTCTGATTTGGAGCAATTCATTATCCTCTCTGAGCCTCAACTCATTCATCTGTCAAATGGGGAGAAATGGTGCTGCATGATCAATGTAAAGGATTTTTTAAATATATGAAAAAAGCACCGATTATATGCTGGGTTAATAGTAAATATTGATTCCCTTCCTAATGACTCATAAGAAGTGACAGTATTTTTTTCTTTTAGTCCTTTCCCGATTCTTGTCAATCTCATGAGGAGTAAAGTGACTGCCTCAGACTTTTCCCCATCTTTTCAAAACCCTCCAACAACAGTCTGTGTGATGAAATGATTAAGAGCGAGTTAGGCCATCTCGACCATCCAAATATAGGCCCTTCTGTGCTAGCTTTATTGAATATTAAGTAATTCCTTTCACCCTTTCTTTCCACTTCTGATCAGAGACAGTCAGAAGCCTCCATCGATCCTCCTAGGACCGGCGTAAGGAGTAAGAAGCAAGGCAGAGACTTCGTGTTCTGAAGTTAGCCATGTGGCACCGACACTAGTCAGAGATACTATGGCCACCTTTGATCCTCATTCCCGTAGACACTACTAGTTATATATGTGACATGAGTTCTGCATACTTGGCGTCCACTTAGAGGGATTTTACCAAAGGTCAGATACGTGACTCTTGTCACCCTCCCACTGCCCCAGTCCTGGGGGTTTAGATACTCCCTGACTTGGGTCCTCTCTTCTATGAAAAAACAAGCTCTATACTCTACACACTCGCTTCATACCGCAAAAAACATGAAACAAACAAGCAATAGGAGACCCCACCTTGCCAAAAGGAAAGCTTCAGAGCAGTATTCCTGTATTTTACAAAACCCGCATATCTTTGCAGAGCATTGCTTTATATCTAATACCTAAAAAGATAAACGGTCCCAGGTCACAGCCTCATACATCACAAATGTAGGAAACGGCTTGGCAGATTTCCCGAGCCGGCTTACTTCAGCGATCATTCAGCCAGAAGTAAGACTGGCTTGTCAATATGATATAGTTTTGAGGATACTTTTTGCATCTGAGCTTCACTACTTCCTAGAAGGATATTGTTCCATTTGTTTTTAATTGAGAAGCTGAGGCTCAAAGTTTGATTCCCCTGCTCAGGATTGTAAAGGTGGTAGTAACCAAGCTAGTGTTTAATCATTAGGCCATTCTTAGATTAACACTAAAGCTCTAGTGTGTGACCCTTCTAATTACTGCAAGTTTGAAACAAGCTATTGGGGTGGAGTGTCTCTGATTTTTATGTCTTCACCCAGATTTAAGTAACTTTTGGCTAATACATAGCAAATGTGCCACAACTGACTTCCTTTTCCTTTAACCTCCTGCTTTAGAGGGAACTGGTGGGTTCCCCCTCTCTCTCTCTCTCTCTCACTCTCACTCATTGCATTCCCCTGACTCAAGCCATTCTTTCACGGGAATATGGGACTGTCTCTAATCATCTCCTATAATTAGAGGAAGTAAACTTTGAGATTTTCTAACATAGTCCTTTTTCAGGTATTCTTCCCATTGCCAGGAACCATGAAATATGAAAATGTCAACATCCCACCCATTTCCTACCTCTCAGATTGATACTTAAAAGTGGCTCACATACTCAGTATCAACTGAACTTGGGCTAATGAGCTACCATTCTGATACAGAGGGCCGTAATATTAGTTACGGAGCAAATCAATAATGCATCTGTAAAATTAGGAGTCTGCTAATTTTTTAGAATGTTAAACATTAGAGGTATCGTGAGCAAGATCTGGTTCCTAAAGGAGCTTATGTTCTGTCTGAGGAGAGTAATGAATACAAAAAGCCAATTCGGTGCAATTTGGTAAATACTACAAAGGGACACGTGCCATGGAAACACATTTAGAAGGATACTTAACTGAGCCTTAGGAAGAGAAGGGAAGATCATGGAAGGATTCATGAGCAAAGTGATATCTAAGCCTACACTTACAAAGAAAATAGAAGTTAGTCACATGGGGCATTCGGACAGAGACAAACCCGTGTGGATGCCTAGATGTGAGAAACCACAGCACATCAGGGGGGCTGCAGGTTCAGTGCCGGGGCAGGGTATGAAGAGCTTAGAAAGCCACGTTGAAGAGTTGAGACTTTATCTCAGAGCAAGGTGGAGCTATCAAAGGGTTTTAAATGGGGAGTGACAGGATGATATATTTTAGAAAGATCCATCTGCGTACAGGATGGGGAAGGGATTGGAAGCAGGTTGGATCGGAGACGTAGAGACCAGATTAGCTTGAACTAGGGTAGGGGTAACAGGGAAGGAGAAACATAGTCTAACTGGGGAGTTCTGTTTGAGGTGTTGAATTCCACATGTCTGTGGAATAACAAATAAATCATTCCCATAAGCAATTAATTATGCACATTCAGATCTGGAGCCAAGGAGGGAATCTAGAAACACAGATCTGGAGAGTCATCAACAAGTAGTTGATAATTTAACCCATGGGAGTAGATGAGGTCGCTCATAGTCTGTAGAGTGAGGACAAGATGGAGCACAGACCAGTGGGGCACAGGTACTTCATGGGTGATGGCTGGGAAGACAACTGAGCGCGAGAGACAGTGTCGCCACTGGCACCAAGAGCCGTTGGAAATGTTCCACGCTGTGAAAAGGTAAGATAGGATTTGGAAAGTGCTGCATGAATTCAGCAACCCGGAAATTACTGATAAAGTGGTTTCAGTGGAGTGGTGGGTGTAGAAGGCAGATTGAGAGAGAGTCAAAGAGACACAAGCAGGGAGTATATAGACAGCGACTTTCAAGAAGCTTCACCTGTAGTTTCCACTGTGATCTTCCCTCTACTCCTCCTTTTCTGATATGCCCCTTCCCGTGACTTCTGTAAATAACAGGTCCCCAGCGTCTGTCTCATTTCTGTTGAATCTCTTTTCTTTCCTGTTATTGATTTCTCTGTAAAGTAAAACAAGTCCTTGTCACTTTTCCTTTCCCCTAGACAGTTTCTGACATTATCCAGGGCTGTCGTTTTGCTTCTCGGGGTTGTGCACTGTCTTCCTCGTCACCAGTCACCTCCTTTCCCTTTCTGGCCTCCTCACTTAACGT
>RJWJ010043107.1:0-12734 GCA_004363605.1 Indri indri | reverse complement strand
AAAAAAAAAAAAAAAAGAAGGGCAACTGTTCAGCTCAAAGTTTACATAACAAACCTTACCTTTGTTTAGGTCTGCATTAAGGGTTGAGACGTAAATTTTCTACCTAGTAACATGTCTTTGCAAATGCTAATTTAGTGTTGCCTAACAACAATTGTCTAGGGCAATAAAGCAAGAGACCACTAAATCTAAAGTAGGGAAGAAAAACTATTTTAAAAAATGGCGAATGAAAAATCTTATAAATCTATAAGTTCTGCTTCACTGTACATAGTTTCAAGACACTTTGCAGCAATTTAAAATCTTAAAGTCATGTTATGTTAAATTAAGTAGTAGATAATCATAAAATGTCTGAGTAATTCCTAGGTAAATTAAAATACTGAAATAAATATTAAACATAAGTTTAAGTTTATATACTTTAACATCTTTAACATGGTATAAAAGGCTAACTATATTTAGATCTATTGGGGGCTGATGACATGTCAAAGTTACTTTAACTTTCTAGGTTTTTCATTAAAAAGAAAAGTTACTAATAATTAACATTGTAATTAATATATGTGATTAAAAACTAGTAGATATTTAAAAAATTCTATATGCAAACTCCATTAAAAGGCAAGATAGGTTTTGATTTTTTAAAAAAGTTGTAAAAATATAGAAATATGGTTTTGTAACAGAGGTAAAGTTCTGAAAAAAGGGCAATGGAATATTTTATGAGTTGTCTCTTTAAAACCCTCCACCCTTTTTGGGAATTAAAACCTGCATTACTGCCTGAAGCTACTAATCAAAGGGGCAGAAAAATGTTCTTTGTTGTTTGTTTTCTAGTATCTTAAACCACAGGAGATGGCTCAATAGAATTTTCTGGACAAGGAACAGGAGATTGTGGTCACCTGAGATAAGGTCAACTAAAACCACCAATTATAGTTAAACAACAATAGCCCGAAGCCATGACATTTGACACTGGCCACGTAGAACTGAACTCAACTGCCAAAACTCCCTTTTAGAAAGCCCTGTTTTTCTGCTTAAAGGCAGGATGGCAGTCTTAGAGATGCTAATCCACTGCCCCCCTCGTTTGCTAGCAAATTAATAAACCTCTCTTTTCTTTTCCTCAAACCACTTGTCCTCCTTTGTTCTCACTGATTCACCCTCAGAGACAATTGCCAAACTTTCCGTAACAGTTTTGTTAAATTCAAGTTAATTTTGCATAATTTAATGGTTTTAAGAATTTGTTTTAAATCTTTTTTAAAAAATGTATAAAACCAAATGGATAGAAAAGTTAGGGTAGAATGGTAAAAATTATAAAAGGTTTTTTAAAATCTTAACTTATGGTCAAATTAAGATTAAATGATTTGTTTATAAGGTTTTATTAAAATTAGCTTTAGTATTAGTGATATGCTTATGTAGAGGTAAAATTTGGTTTTCTCTTTTGGACAAAATTTTCATGTAATATAAATTATAAAAATTTTTTGTTTAACTTCTGAGTAAACTTAAAACAAAAAGAGGAGAGAAAAAAAACATGTTCAATCTGCCTCTTCATTAGCTTGTCTTTCAGTTTGTTTAGGTCTTATTATTGTTTAAGAAACTAAATCTCCCATCTAAGTACTAACCAGGTTCAACCCTGCTTAGCTTCTGAGATCAGATAAGCTCAGGTGCATTAAGGGTATAATACCTCTTGTATCATCCTGGATAGAGCTGGAGCCCATTCTACTAAGTGAAGTATCACAAGAATGGAAAAACAAGCACCCCATGTACTCACCATCAAATTGGTATTAACTGATCAACACTTAAGTGCACATACAGTAATAACATTCATTGAGTGTCTAGCAGATGGGAGGGGGGGCAGAGGGGATGGGTATATATATACACCCAGGGGATGGGTACAGTGCACGCCATCTGGGGTATATATATACCCAGGGATGGGTACAGTGCACACCATCTGGGGTATATACATACCCAGGGGACGGGTACAATGCACACCATCTGGAGGATGGACATGCTTAAAGCTCTGACTCTGGTGGGGCAAAAGCAATATATGTAACCTAAACATTTGTACCCCTGTAATATGCTGAAATAAAAAAAAAATTTAAAAAAAAGAAATTAAATCTCCTCTCCAAAGAGTAAAAGTTTTTGCTTTGTGAAATCTCTAAATTATTACTTTGGCTAAATAAATGACTTATTGTGTAATAACCTTTGACTCTATCTTAAACAAGTGTTTGAAACCTTTGGTATTTGACAAATTTTCCAAAATCAAAATCTTTAGAAAGAACTAAAACATTTTTTGACTTTTTATTTAAAACATTACTGATTCTTTTTGCTTTGTTTTCCAGAGTCAACACAAGTATTAATATTAAGTAAATACCAAAGTTTAATTGATATCTCCAGGATTTAAAACTTTTGAATCCCAGCAGGCCCAACCTCTCATTCACTGCCAATGCTCTGCTACTAAAACTACAAACATCCTCCCTCTAGGACCAGGGGCTATCTCAGAAGAGGTAAGCATATGAGATTATAAGGGCTGATTTTGAGGGATAGAAATAGTTCAGACCCTCCAGATCAAGGATGGGCACATAGAAGCCTAAAGAAATACTAAATAAGAGATTTTGCCTTTTGGGGCCATGTAGTCTAAACATCCATCCCAACCGTAAAGAATTTCCTGCTTCCCACAGACTTAAAGCTTCCTCAGTATAATTGTTCTCATTTATGGGTTTTATGCAAATAGAGATATAACAAAACAATTTTATTGACCACCTAAGGACAAATTATTAAAGAGACTAAAAATATTGTGACATAATAAAAGTCTCTAAATTCCTTAGCTTAAATGGCTAAAAATGCTTATGTTTTATATAACAAATTGCTACAAGTCTGTGACTAAACCCAAGAATACAAGCTCTATAAGCTCAACACTTATAGATAAATTAATTGTGAACCCTTGCCTTTGACGTTTTAGTTTTTACTCTTTTTTTTATTTATCTAAAACTTTATTTTTATTGACAAATAACATGTGTATATATTTATGGGGTATGATGTAATTCTTCAGTACCTGTTTACATTGTGGAATAGGCAAATCAGGCTAATTAACATGTATATCACGTCACATATTTACCATTTCTTTGTTTGTTTTTTTTGATTATTATAGTTTTTATTTAACAGCCATTCATAGGCAGTTGAGGACTCAGAGCCCCTGTGGACCCGAGATGACACTTTATGGAATGGCCCCAAGGCCTAAGACACAGTCAGGGCTGGAAGGTTCCCTCACCTGTGGGCAGTGCATCCTGTTACCTAGAAGGTTTCAAGGGATTGATGAGTACCTGTCTCCCTCCAGTCCTATCTGTCCTAGAACATTTAATTGGCTGTAAGCCCTTTTGGCTCTTAAGCCGACTTGACCACAAAGGGCCCACTGAGGGCCTGGATGGACCTGAGGCAGTTAGCCACACCACCCTGGCAATGATGGGACAAAATAAGAGTTTGGCCATTGATGCCACCTCTGGCAGATCTTAGCCAAAAGGGGGGAATCGTGAGCTAAAATAAAATCTTAAGCCCTCCAGCTGGCCGAATGGACCCCTCTTGGCTAAGGGGACCCCAGAAATACTCTAAAGCTGAGTTGCTGGCCATGAGAAGGGAGGTCAAACATATCTTGCCATGCCCAGCTTCCCTTGGAGATATCCTTTGTAACTCATTAACAGGCCTAAGGCTATGCAAGACAAAGCTTAGACCACACCTGTGGGTCATCAATTTACTTAGCAGATCTCATGAGTCTATGTTTTGTGACTTGTCTCTGATTAAAGACTTCCTTATCTTAACTTAAAAAATCTTAAGCCTTTATACAATGCTTTATTTCTTTAACCAGTTATAAACCAAAGAATCTTTAAACCCACCTATAACCTGTAATTCTCCGTTTGGAGATGTCCTGCATTTTCAGGCCAAACCAATGTACACCTTCCATGTATCAACTTATGACTTTACATGTAATTCCTGCCTCCCTGAAATGTATAAAACCAAACGTAATCCAACCACTGTGAGGCCACTTGCTCAAGGCTTCTTGGGTATGGCTCTCTGGGCCATGGTAACACATATTCAGCTCTGAATAAATCTCTTTAAATTAAAAAAAAAATAAGGAAAAAGAAAATACAATTGACCCTTGAACAACATGGGTTTGCCTTGGATGCCATGAGGTATTCTATTCATAAATCAGAACCACTCCATTCCAATTCCTACTATTATTGCAGTAATTTCAAAAGATCTATGTATGTATGTGTGTGTATTCCTGAAATTTTATATGTTATATATTGTACGTTATTATATATAGCCTTAGAAAGGCCCCGTTTCAAGCCAGAATTCTGTGTTTAATGCTTCGAGAACCAGACCTGATACTCTGGCCTTGGCCATGAGAGTTTACATGAGTGTTTCTTTTTTTTTTTGCCACTCTCCTTTACAACTTCCTTTACATTTCTTGTTTTCTGCCATTACCAATCCCTAAACACCATCTCCCATTTAGATTATATATATTATAGTTTCCTATTAATAACTAGTCTCTGAGTTTCTGGGGATCCTTTATATATAAATGTGTGTGTGTGTGTGTGTGTGTATGCATATCCCTTTACCCCAGCCAAGTCCTTAAATTTTACTTATATTTAACTTCACAAATTATACACAAATGCATTACTGTTTAAACAAAAAGGTACAAATATCTCAAATGTCTCCCTTGGCCATGCCCATGGCTACATTAAGACCTTTAGAATTAATGAACAAATGAGAATACAGATGGAAAGTAGGGCAGAAGATGGGATTTTCCAATCTGTTCATGTCAACAGGTGCGAGAGCCTTCTGTCTCTGTGGGTTTTGCTGCCCCCATGAAGATCTCTCCCGGCAAAAGACTGGTTTTTCTTCTACAGCGCTAAAACAAACACTTCCTCTCTGACAGCGCTCACCAGAGGGGAGCCTACATGAATGTTTCTTATCCTATATAAAACAATGTTTGATTTCTCATCAAGATGGTGCAGTGAGCTTACATGTTGACATACGTCTCTGTTCCAAGAAGATTGTAAAGGATAAAACTTAAAAAGAGGGAAAAAAAGTATCATCGGGCTAAAGATAACAAGATAAAAATCATCAAGGACCATAAAGAGAACAGTAAAACACTCAGTTTCCATGAGGTAAATCAGACAAGTCCTCCTTGCATTTTGGGAAATAGGAGCATTTTTCAAATCCCATGCTTGAATTTAAAGCCTGAGGGGTATTCCCTCCACTTGTGAAAAGAAACTAAAATATTGTTTTGAAATCATTGTTTGTCCAACAAAACCTCATGCTGATGAGCTGCATAGTTTCCAGCTGGCTGAGAGATGGGATTTCCAATACCCCCAAGACCATGGCAGGGCTGGAGACCAGAGACAATTATGTCCCTTCTAGTTCTGAAGGAAGCAGTGCGGTGGGGTGCCTAGGGGCCTGTGCACCAGGTAAAAGCAATTGCAAAATCTCTAAATAGGAAAGGAAGATGCACAGAGAGGGGATGCATTACTTTGTATTGCTGGTGTAACAAATCACCACATATTTAGCAGATTAAAACAACACCCATTTATTATCTTACACTTCTACAGATCAGAAGTCTAAGCAGGCTCAACTGGATTCTTTGCAAAAGGTCTCATAAATCCAAAATCAAGGTGTCATCAGGGTTAGGATCTTATCTGGAGGGTCCAAGGAAGAATCTCCTTCCTAGCTCATTCGGGTTGTTGAGGAAATTAAGTTCTGCGTGGTTGTAGTACTGAAGTTCCCTTTTCCATGTTGGATGTCAGCCAGGGGTCATTCTCAGACTATAGAAGCCACCTGCATTACTTGGCTTAAGGCCCCCTCTACTTTCAAAGCTAGGAATGGTGTGTTGAATTATTTTCATGTTTCATATTTCTCTGGGTTCTCCTACCTTCCTCTTCTGCTACCAGCTGAAGCTATGCTTTTAAGGGCTCGTGTGATTAGATTAGGCCCATCTAGATAATCTCCTTTTTAAAGGGCAACTGTGCCACATAACATAATACATGGGAGTGACATCTTATAACATTCACAGGTTCCAGGGAATATGTCCTGGAATTGTGGGACTGTATTAGTTTCCTATAACTGATATAACAAATTACCACAAGCATGATGGCTAAAAACAACAAAAATTTACTCTCTCACAGTTCTGCAGGCTAGAAGTCTGAAATCAGGATATTCCCAGGGCCACCCCTGGAGGCTCCAGGAGAAAATGCATTCTTGGTCTCTTCCAGCTTCTAATGGCTGTTGGCCTTCTTGGCATTTTGGCTTTCTGATCTATCAGTGCACAGATGGAACTAGATGTGGGATGTGAAAAGGACAAAGAGAAGGAGTCTTACCTCAAGAGTTCAGTGGTGAAACTCCACAGGGTACGTGAACAGAGAAAACATGAGAATCCACACACTGTTAGCACTGATGTGTAACTGGACAGGACACATGAATGAGGCAAAGAGAAGAAGCCCCAAATCACCAGTCCAGTGCTGTCGCTCGGCAGGGTTATGTGAATGGGGGAAAGAGGAGGAACATCATCGGCACAGTGGTTGCACTGCAAGGGATGTGGACAGGACAAGAAGTAGCGTACCCAAAGCCCCAGCGCCGTGTTGTACCTGGGTTGTGCCTGGGTTGGGGAAGTGAACAGGGTCAAGGAAAGCAACACCAGTGCGGTGGTGTAAGAGCACTGCAGATCTGAATGAGCAAGTGGGGATCCTCCCACCGTCATTACTGTAGCGTGCACAGACAGGGCACATGAGAGGGCCAAAGAGGAGGGTCACTGTCCCTTCAGTGCAGTCTTGTAACTGGGTACAGAATGTGAACAGGGCGAAGAGGAGCAACCTGACATCATCAGGGGACTCATTAAACGGAAAGGAAATTGGAAGTTTGAGCAGAGGCAGCCCCACATCATCTATGCCGCTGTGGGAACGGAGCAAATAGAAAGGTTCTCCCACCATCAGTGCATCCTGTGCTGGGCCAGAGGAGGAAAGCAGCGCAGAGATGAGCATATCCATACGATCATTGCAATGGTGGGACCAGACCCAGGGTGGCCAGGGAAAAGAGGCTGAGGCCCGATTCATGAATGCACTGCTGTAACTGTCCAGGGGAAGAATAGGCCTGAGGAGGCAAAACCTGCACAACCACTGCAGCTGAGTGACTGCACTGAAGCTGTGAATGACGCATGTGGAGCATCAGTGCTTGGGGGAGGATGTGACAATGCAAAGAGTAGGGGTCCTGAAACATCACTGCAGAGGGCTAATTGGACAAGGGAAATTTACAGGGCAAATAAAAGAAGCTCTGCCCCATCAGTACAGTGGAGTAAATGGGCAGAGATGTGAACAGTACGATTAGCAGGAGTTCCACCACTTCAGGGCAATGAAGTGACTGGGAAGACAACTACCCATGCACTACTCTGCCTGGCTCAGTATTTCTGGCTCAGTATTTCTGCCTCTGTTCTATTTGGGGGAAGCCTGACATGACTTTGATGCTGGCAATGCAATCCCCTCCCAAGTCAGTAAGAACTGTAGTGTTGCTCTACAATGCCCTAGGAGAATTGCACATTTGACTTCAAGATGGTGTGATTTGTATTCGCAGTTTCATAAAATATTTCATTTGCAAGAGAGTGATCTCCTTTCCAAGGAGTGAGATGACCTGCTGGATGTTACCAAGGTAGTTAGTGGAAAACCAATTCTCCTGCTGTCCTGCTCAGAGCCTGTCATGTGTTTCTCTCATAATATATATTGCTGAAAACCCTAAAAGCAGAGGTCTTAAATCTTTAGGCATTGTAATTGCCTAAGATATATACTCTGGTATAAATATGCACAATAGTTACACTCTGGAATACTAGCCAACTAATGCAGAAACCATGTCAATGACCTTAAACCAGTTCAGATCATAGTGACTAAAAGTCATCATGGACTGTCTGGCAGCCTTGCCAAATTGAGTTTCAGCAGAAAAAAGAATGGGTCACAAAACAACCCTCGCCACAATTGGCACCTTATTGACAGTTTCTGCTGCCATGGCCAGGAAATCAATGGGCTGTGAACAGTGAATTATCCTCTTACCCCTGGAAGTGATCCTTGCAGGTCAACCTGCAGGATGGCTTGTAGGAACACACGACAATCCTTGCTGGTTCTCCTTTTGCTCTGGGAATGGAGGGTCTGCCTTGGGTTCAAGGTTGTGGACCTGCCATTGGAAAGAAGCACCTTGTTCACCACAGAGCCATCTCTATAGACAGCTGCCATTTTCACTATATTGCCATGCATTGTTAAAGGTACCAAAGCTAAAATAAATGGAAATAGATGAGCTAAATCAATTTTCATGGGTTTAAACTCTAAACTTCTCAACATGTTTAACCGGGCTGGGGTGTGGTACTCACAAAGAAAGGAGAAGAAGTCAGTCTAGGGAACAGAGTGGGATAACCTTGAGGAGTATAGCCAGGGTTCAGCAGGGCCACCTTGAACAGTTGTGTGCTTGGTGCACTGCACAAAGTGCCCAGTCATGGGGTTGTGGGGACACTGAAATCTAGCCCATATGCCTCTCTCCAACATGCAAACCCACTGCTACATCTGTTAGAGGAACTTCTCTTTCCAAATTCTCTTTCCACAAGGAGGAAGCATTTTTCACAGAGTGTGGGAGGAGTCTTTCCAGTTTTACTGTTCTAAAGACAGTACATTTTTACTCTGAGGAGCTACCTTTTTCTAATTCATCTCCCCAGAGGGAACGTTTCATTTCTTAAAACCTCTTCCTTCTCACAATGAAGCCAGCAGCCTGTTCCACCCAGCTCAACAGCACAGAATGCTTTCCCCTAATCCACACAAAGATGCCACATGAGTTGCTGGTGACCTGGAGTTTGTGGTACCAAGGGGAGTTGCTGATGCAGGACAGCTCCTTCACTCAGGCACATACCAGATTAGCTAAAAAACTAAGGCTGCTCTGGGCTGCCTATGTGCTCTGGAGGTGCCCTCTACTGCCCCTGACACACTCGCCCCTTCCCCAGGGCCCAGTACCCACAGAGTTAGTCTCACACACCTGGGGCCCTAAGGCACCCTTCTCCAGTTCTACCGATTTGTCAGTGCTTGTATCATATTTGTTGTGAAGTATTTCTATTAACATCCTTGAGGACAGGCTCTGGAAGCCACCTCAATTTCCAAGCCCCATGAGCCCCATCCCCATCTCATAGGATATTTTGTTCACTGGTTGACATTGGTTTAGTGCAGTCTTGGAATCCATGACTTGAATTGAATGTCTACAAATTTCTCTTTCCCTCTCTCCGTCTCTCTCTCTCTCTCTCTCTCTCTCTCTCTCTCTCTCGTTCCTAAGTCACAGACACCTTCAGAGGTGGCTATGGCAGTTGTCCAGGAGAGGCACAGCCAGGTTGTTTAACAAACATTGTTGAAGAAACTAGTCCTTCCCTGAAAGACTGCTATCTGTCAGGAGCTATGAGGGAAAGTAAAAGTATCAATGGAAAGAAGACAGTTAAGGTTGTACTGAACAGAGGTCATCACACTTTTCAAAAACATGCTACCAGCAGCCCTTCCATCTGCCAGTGCATCACCGCCCTGCTGAGTCTCAGTGAGGTCTTCCCTTTGTACCTGAGGACCTGATTTCTGTACTGTGCTGCTGACCAAAAGGTAATCCTTGGATGGGGCCTTTGGTTTTAGGATAATTTACTATGATTTGGATACATTAAAAATTTGGTGTGTTGGGGTCACCCAGCTACTGACTTCTGAGCACTCCCATCCTCTCTTGTTGCAACATAGTTCTTTGTAAATCACACCTACTTTTAAATCCTGAGTATGTGGTCTTATGTTTCCATAGACCTGAAAAACGTTCACACAATGCCTTTTATAGCCGACAACCACATGTGGTAAAACAAAAATGCAGAGATATTTCCAGCTCTGGATAGAGAAACTTAGCCATGAGGATAAAGGCTGGTGTGGCTCCTCATTCTCCTACTATGAGCTGTCCCCACCACGGTCCTCAGGCCCTTGACCACCTCTCAATGCTGCTTTAGCGAGAACAGCTATTGATCCAGCCACTCCGAGACCCTCTGAAATACTGGCCAGTAACATACGGACTTCTGCTGAAATCTGTCCTTGCTGCTTACAGCAGACTTTGTCAGTGCCCTACCCCCCATCCTCTGGTTCCTTACCACTACAGTGCAAGTTCTGTAACTCCCAATTGCCTGAGGACTTCTTGGCAACCAAAGCCCACTCTGCCCACTAAAGTTGGCTGTGAGACCCAGAAGATTAATATCTTGGGAATCAGCCCTCAAGAAATGATTAATGTCTAAATAGCCCAGTTCCCTTGTCCTTGAGAAGAGATAACTCTAAGGCGAATATACTACACTAACTACCAGAGCTCCCTAGTGGGATTGAGCTCCAATAATCAATCCACAGTTGTAACTTCCTTGATAGTACACCTTTCATTGGCTGCCTTCTTTTCCTTTTCTCCCTCCCCCTTCCTGCGTTTCCTTATAACTACTGTGCTTCAATCCTGTCTTACGTCTGCTTCTAGGGAATCCAAACAAGACACTTGCTTCAGCATCCTTATCCATCCAGTGTTAGATGATTGGCCATACTAGTTATTACTTTAAATCATCTCTAGATTACTTATAATGCCTAATACAATGTAAATGTTGTGTAAATAGCTGTTATATTGTATCTTTATCTGGATTATTATTATTATTTTTTTGATGGGGTCTCATTCTGTCACCTGGGCTAGTGTAAAGTGGTGACATCATAGCTCACTGCAGCCTCAAACTCCTGGACTCAAGGGATTCTCCTACCTCAGCCTCCTGAGTAGCTGGGACTACAGGCATGCGCCATCATGCCTGGCTAATTTTGCTGTTTTTAGTAGAGATGAGGTCTTGCTATGTTGCCCAAACTGGTCTCAAACTCCTGGCCTCAAACGATCCTCCTGCCTTGGCCTCCCAAAGTGCTGGGATTATAAGCGTGAGCCACCTCACCTGGCCTGGATTATTTTTATTGCTGTATTATTATGTTTAATTTTTTTAGAATATTTTCAGTCAGCAGTTGGTTAATGCCATAAATACAAAACCTGTGGATATAGAGGGCCAATTGTATATAGTAAACCCTAGCGCAACCACTAAAAAAACCCCTCAAAAATGTAGTGAAAAAATTATGAAAGAAATATATATATACTAAATCAGAAAATATTCACTCAATGCAAAAGAAAGTAGTAAAGGAGGAATAAAGGAATAAAAAAGACATGAGATACATAGAAAATAAAAAATAAAATGGCAGACATAATTCTAACTAGATCAATAATAATATTAAATGTGAATGGATTAAATAATCCAATAAAAAGTTATATTATCTAACTAGATTTTTAGAAACATAATCTAAACTTAAGTTGTCTACAGGAGACATACTTTAGATTCAAAGACACAAATATATTTAAAGTAAAAATATGAAAGAATGGAAAGTATGTTATCATACAAACAGTCACCACAGGAAAGCAAGAGTGACTGTACTAATATAAGACAAAATGGAAAAAATAGACTTTAAAACAAAATATTATTAAAGATAAGGAAAGACACTTTATAATGACAAAAGTATCAATCCATGAGGAAGATATTGCAATTATAAACATATATGGGGAGTGAGTTTCACTCTTCTTCCCCTTTCCCTACTCCGCAGTGTATGTTCGGCATCTGCAGGCAGGCAGGAGCTCAAACTAGCTGATGTCTCCAGCAATGGCTCTGCAGGCTGGGAGCTCCCCTGTCCAGTATCCTCCCTGGTCTGAGAGTACAGCTTTCCTACGAGGGGAGGGGTGTTCCACGAGTGTGCTGTGGCTGGGACCCACACTGCACTCTCTTTTCAGTTCTGCCCATGTGGGCTCCCTTGCCTCCCTCAAGTAGTTCACAAATCTCCCCTCCATGCCTCCAAGCAACACAACTGATTCCTGGGGGTACGGGATCTGGCCTGCGGGCCTGTTCCCAGGTCCCTGAAGATCAATCCCTGACCATGCCAGGGAGAAACATTCAGGTCCTGAGTTGCTCATGGGATGCTCAAGCAGGCTTGATGTCCCTGTGCTTTGGGGCGTGCCCTGCTCTGACGAGCAGCCAGATGGGTGACCAGCACCAGAGAGGGTCGGTGAGCAGGGAACTAACAGTCCGAGCACACCTTAGTCTTCCGCAGGTCTTTAAAGAAAGTTTTGAGCCCTGCTGTGTGTGGAAGCCCCAACAGAGGGGAAGTGGCAGCTCCTGGTAGATCGAGCTCCCCCATCTCTCAGCAGCTGCAGGCTGGGGAGGGGAAGGAAAGGAAAGAGTCTGAATGGAGGTAAGCTGGCACTCTGGTCATCTCTGTCCCTCTTTCTGGAAGGCAGCCTGCCTGGAATGTGCAGGCTCTGGGGTCACACAGATCCCCTGGTACCCACTGGTCCTCTGTACCTCCCGCAGTCTGGGCTGGAGTTGGGAAATGTTTGTGTGGGCACAAGCAAAATGAAAACTGAGGGGCTGAATCCCCACGGGAAGGACAAAGACACAGTGGGCGGAGGAGCAATACGGTGCCTGCTGTCTTGGCTCAGGTTTATGGTGACACTAAGTGCCCCAAGGGGGCTGGCAGCCTGGTGCTTTGTCCTCAAGAAGCTCCCAGTTCACTGTCAGCAGCAGCTTTGGGGCTCATGAGGGTAGAAAGGCTCTGTAGCAGCTCAGGAGCCTATTGACTGCCAAGGACATGAGGGAGAGAGAAACAAACCACTCCACC
>RJWJ010043106.1:0-12738 GCA_004363605.1 Indri indri | reverse complement strand
ACCCTCCTCCTTTTGGTCTCACCCCATTTAATTCCCCAGCTATGCTCCTCCTGCTTAGAATCCTCAATACCCTCAGTTTTCTCTTCATTTTCCTCCTCTTCCTCTCTCCCTCCCAAAACAATAGGCTCTGATGACTCTGGCTTTCTCTGAAGCAAACACACTCCATGGTACCATCACCCCCCAACCTAAGCTCAGAGATTCTTGTAATAAAAGGGAGTAGCAAAGGGAGGGAGAATGTGGGGGGTGGAGATTCAACTTCAACTTCATTTAGGCTCTGTAACTAATTTTCATTAGGCCTGCTGCCTAATTTCATTTAGCTTCAGGGCGTGTAGGCCAGTGACTATTTTTGTGACTGGATTAACTATGTTTTGAAAAAAATCTGAAAATGCTGTCAGCTCTTTGCAAACGTGGCTATAAATATATTGTGCCGGATAGAGTCGTAGTGCTATTCACAGAGCAACTGGACAAGGATCTATGTTCTCCAGACATGTGGATAACACACACTGCAGGTTGAGTTTTGGCAGCAGCTGTGCTAATCTGCACACAAGATGTAGGCAGGGAAGAAGCCCCAGCCAGGGCAAAAGGGACATTATCAGCATGAAGTAGGGGACTTTACAAACGGGGCCTCTTCTCAGACCCCTTAGAAAACTGGATAGTCTGGGGAGAAGATGAAGGGTATAGAATGCTCATTTGCGCAGCTATTAGGCTGTACATACATATACATATGCATGTATATACACACATAGATACATATACATCTGTCTGCGTGTGGATATGTGTATGAGAGAAAGAGACGTGTAGAAATGTGTATGGGTGTACACTTTTAACTGTCTATGTCATGAATTCAGGCTTAAGGACAGATGTATGTGTAGAATTTTGTACTTTTCAAGTGGTTGCTTATACATGTGTGCATCGTGGGTGATGTCTCAATCCAGCTATACATGCATGAGCACATGTGCAGTCTTCTATTAATGGAGAAAAAAGATCAAACTCTAAAATAATTTTAAAGAGATTTACTCTGAGCCAAATTTGAGGACCATGACCCAGAGCCACGCCCAAGAAGCCTTGAGCAAGTGGACTCGCTGTGGCTGAGTTACAGTTTGGTTTTATGCATTTCAGGGAGACAGGGGTTACAGGTAAAGTCATAAATCAATACGTGGGAGGCATACATTGGTTTGGCCGGAAAAGGTGGGCCATCTCGAAGCAGGGGCTTATAGATTATAGGTGGGTTTAAAGACTCTTATTTATAATTGGTTAAAGACATGAAGCTTTGTCTAAAGGCTTGGAATGTTTTAACATAGGAGCTTTTTATCAGAGATAAATCACTGGATATGTATTTGTTGTATAAATTGAGGACCAGCAGGTTTGTCTTGCATACCCTTAGGCCTGTTAATGGGTTACAAACGATGTCCCCAAGAAGGGAGGGGGACATGATTAGGCATGTCTGACCTCCCTCCTCTTGGCTGGCAACTCAGTTTTAGGATATTCCTTTGGCCATGAGAGGGTCCCTTTAGTCAGTAGGTGGGGCGTGAGCCTTAAGATTTTATTTTAGTTCACACTTCAGACAAAGTTACATACGTGGCAACCATGATGATAATTCACATGGAAGGCTCAAAGCTGTTTTCAAAAGACTGTCACAACCTTCTTCTCATCACAAGACTGTGAGGTAGGGTTTATGACCTTCCACTTTTTTACAGATAGGAAAAGTGAGCTCCGACTTGGCCAAGATTGCAGATAAGGTAAATGGCAAAGCTAGGACTCTAACACTGGTCTATCTGATGGGAGATCCTGTGCCTTACCCTATACCACACAACACATGGAGAAGTGAGGCAAAGGAGAGCCGAACTTTGGGGTCTTCTTTATGACCTCCCATTCCAAGGCCATCTTTTCTGTTAGTGCTAAAACAAATTCCATAAAAAGGAAGACAGAGTCAAGGCCAGTGCTAGTCTCTGTTGAGCCATGACCTAGATAGTAGCTTTCAGGTTCCTCGTCCTGCCTGGAGATAATAGCCAGGTCCACTTATGGGACACAGATGAGTCACTGCCTCCTTGAGCAGGTGATACTCTGGAACCCTTGGGGGTGTTTCCTGGGGTTAGAAGCTGGAACAATAGGTTTGTTTCCTCCCTATTCTCTCCTCTGGCTGTCTGTTGATCTATCTTTCACTTCCTAAAAGCAACGGGCTCCCAACATCTGGTCTGACCGGTTCCCCCTGAGCCTTCCATGTTTGAGATATTTGGTGAGGACAGGTAGCACAGGCATGGCTAGGCCTGAATGTGAGTGGTGTCAACCCTGGGCAAGGCAGCAAATAAACTTGTCCGAGGTCCTGCTGACCTCCATTACGCAGGTCACCAGGTCCCTTCAGCTGTTTGGCCAGTGGATCTAAGGAAAACGTGGTTTTGAGTAGTCTGTCCATAGGCAAAATCTTAGTTAAGGCGAAAAACACTTTGGCTCTTGGAACATACAATAATCCTGTTGTTCACCATTTAGACGGTTAGAATCTGGTCAAGCTGCACAGAGTAATGGAGATACTGATAGTCACTCCAGGTTTTCCAGAATCACTGATTTGAATTCCTCGGGGGAGTCAGGGCTCAAGGAAGGAGCTTGGTCTCCTAGTCATCTGGAGGTGGAAGATCCTCACCATTCCCCTTCTCCATTATGACAATGTTCGGTCATCTCAACTTGTCACCAGAACTTTAACTTGCTAATGTTTACAGTTTCCTTCAGGGGGCTTTATTGGGACTTCCAGGCATTTGTCCTCCCCTTCCCCTGGCCCCAGAAGATAAACCATCCTTCCAAGTAACAGGATGGGAGGTCCCAACTGGCAAGGAGGTCATGGGGCTTGGCAGGGAAAGCTCTCAGGAGGTAGGACACAGAGCACCCTGCTGTGGATAGAGCTGCTTGGGTTCAAAACCATTCTTTGTGGATATATAGACCACTTACAGTCATTGGTTCCCTTCAGAACTTAGAGAGGAGCTTACAGGCTGGTGTGGTCATTGCAGGATTTCCCAACAGGTGGAATAAGCATGAGCTTGGGTCACCAGTGAAGCAAGGCCACCCCAAAATGAGAAAAATATAGATTTAATTAATTGTTTTGGAAGTTGGCAGTCAGAAAAACAGTGCTTAGAACCTCCAAAGTTCTTAATCTGGTCCTGGGCATGGCCAACATCAGAATAGCGCGGGTGGCACCTTGATAAAGCACCCCTACTCCTCTGAATTCCTAATTGAGTAATGCTGAACTCCCCAGGGCTCACTTGGAGTTACACTTGCTCTCTGAGGCCCAGTATATAGACTCACGAGCTATGGTCTATTAAGTAGATAATAAGAACAGGAAACATTTACACAGCACTTACCATGTGCCAGACACTATTCTAACCTAGCTAGCTAGCTAGAGATATTAATAGATATACAGATATAGATATCTACCTATTTAACAACTTTATGTGGTAAGTATTCTTGATATTCCCCTTTTACAAATGAGGAAATACAGGCACAGAGAGGTTAAGTGCCTTGCCCAAGGACACACAGATAGTGAATGATGGAGCCAGGATTTATCCAGTGAGTTTTGACTCCAGGGTCAGTGCTCACTCAAGTGGGCTCCATGAGAGGAAGATTCTCAATAGCACCCAAACCATAAGACACAAACCACTTTTTAAAAATAAAACCAAGGTCTTAGAAAGGTGATATTAAGGTGGGGATTATTCAAGACAGACTTCCAGGGATGTTGACTCAGCGTATCACAATGTGTCCCACCACATCCTAGCTTTGCATTGAGGTGCTTGCTCACTTACATACACACACTTTCTGTTTGCCTCTCTCCGATGGAATTCTCCAGGGAGATAGCACAGAAACTATAGGGTAATTATCCTTTCCAAAATTCATCTTTGCTCAAATTTGGGAGGATCCGTTTTCCATTTTCACCACCTCATCACTCCCCATCACCCTCACCCCCTTGCCAGGAAGTTCCCTAGGCCTCCTTGGTTTATAGAAACCTTTGGTTCTAAGCACTACTAAGTCCCTGGGAGGTCCAACTTTCTCATTGCATAAGTGGAGAAATTTGAGGTCCAGAAAGGGGAAAGGACTTGGCAGGGTTACAAAGACAGCTAGTAACAGAGCCAGAACCAGAACCCAGGCCTCCTGACTCCCAGTCCAATGCTTTTTCCTGATCCCAGCCAGCAGGCCTTAGCTATGCCCAGATACTTCCTTCTATGACCCCCATTTCCATGCCCCTGTCCTTTTTGACTCCCACTTCTTTGTTTGTTTCATTATACTATACTGCTTCTTACCCACATTTAAGCTTCAGGCTGCTACTAAGTTTGGGAAAAATTCTATTCCAGCTTTCAGGGAGCTCCTACATTTCTTTCCCCGTGGAACGTGGAACTGGGAGGCCTGTGTTCCAGCCCCAGCTCTGCTAAATATTAATGTGTGACCTCAGGCCACTCACTTGCCATCAATCTGCTGTTCATTTTCTGAAATTGTAAAATAGTAATATGAATCTCTATGCAGCCCTTCCCTGCAGTGAACTTTTCCCTAATACAAACCATGTTGGCTTTTCATTTTCCGGAGCCCCCCAACATAGCACTTAATGTGACCAAAGATGTTGGCACATGTTGAGATTCAACTGGGTATTTTATTTCACAACTACCTCTGTTGCAAGGATCAACATAAACTAAGATGTAAACTACAGTGTGCCACACACAGAAGGGATTATTATCACTTAATAGCCTTCCCTCTCCTGGGGCTCACAGGATCTGGAGGCCTAGTTAGGACCCAGGGTGAGGGGCTGAGAGCTGCTGCTACTAATGCTCTTTTTCCCCTCGGACCTCTTAGAAAAAGTGCCTGGGCAGCTGACATGGAAGAGCAGGTGGTGTGGGCTGGGCAGGCTGGGCCACAGCCATTTGTAGGCACCTCATTCTTTGGCCTGATGCCCAGACATCCCCCCTCCCCGTGCCCTTCTCTCCAAATGTCCTCAGTATTTTCCTCTCCGCCTGCCCCTCCACCCCACCCCACCTGCTGGGTAAGGCCTAATGGGGACAGTGACTCACTGGGCTCCCAGAGGGCAAAGACCCAGAATCTGAGCAACAACTGAACTGCCCAATTCTCTACTTAGCTAAACCCCATTTCAAGTTCCAGCTCTCCCAGCAAACCTTCCTTGATTCCTCTGGCCTTCGCACTCATCTCTCCCTTTCCGCATCGCTGCACAAAAATTGCATTCCTTTAATATCCACACATTTTTTTACTACTTAGCACTGATCTGTATCTTACATATTCTCAAAGAAATCATAAACTTCTTGAGGGACCCTTTTCCTTCTCTGGCTCATCCAAGGTCCAGGCTATCACATAACAAAGACCTATTGACTTGAATTGAACCAAGATTAATTGAATTGGAGGTGGACGGTATGAGGAGGGCTCGTGAGCAGGGAGAGAACTAACACTTAGTGAACACTTAGTGTGTGCCAGGTTGCATGCTAGATGTTTTACATGCCTTATCTCATTTAATCTCCACACCAGTAATAATAGGTGCTATTATTATCCCTATTTTACCTATGAGAAAACTCAGACTCTAAAAAGTTTAAAAATCTTGGCAAGGGCAGCCATACGGTAAGTAATCTGAATCTAGCACTGTTTGACTCTAAAGCCCATAGTCAAAGATTGGTAACAGGTTGAATGTCCATCAGTAAGGTGTTGATTAAATAAATTATGATATGCCCATATAACAGAATATGGTACAGTTATAAAAAAGAATGAGGACTTTAAGGACTTAATAGGTAGTCATAGCCAAGATATATTTTGAAGTATAAAAGGTTTATACATATATAGAATATCTCTGGAAGGATACACCAGATAAAACTGTTGGCCTCTAAGGAGGAAAACAGGGTGGCTGGGAGACAGGAGCAGGAGAGAGACTTTTCCCCATCATACCTTTTAAATTTTATTTCCATCTCTTTTTATAAAGTAGGGCCTAGAAATTGACTTTGGAAAAATTCAGGGAGAGAGTAAGAGGGCAGTATGCCAGTGATTGGGCTGGGGAATACGTAGCGTGCCATCAGCCCACCCCTGTACCCAATACCCGACCCTCTTACAAACCAACCTTCACTATGAGCATCTACTGGCAATGCTGATTAGGGTCACATCTTTTCAGATCTCAGTTCTCTACCAGTAAGATGGGAACCAGAGGGAGTAGAATTAGGCGATCTCTAAAATGCTTTCCAGTTCATTTAACTGAAAATCAAGATGGTGAGTCCTAGTATATTTGAAATCTTAGTCTCAAAGAAGGGCTTGGGGATTTTGTTTTGTTTTTGCAACAACAACATAAAAGAAACATTTCCATTCTTATTTGCCTGCTAGCTGGTCTTAATGAAGACTCCCTAAGTGGCCATTGAAATGCTTGCTCAAAACTGCTATTGCAATCTTCCTTTGTGAACGCCACAATCCTTCTGTGGCCTCTGTTCTCTGGGGCTATCCTGTTTAGAACACAAGGAAACTGACCCACTCCAAAGCTGAGTACAAAGGAGCAAGTCTCCTTCTATGCTTAATGTCCCCTGGCCCAGACCTTCTGACCCTAAATATCCCTTTCCTTCTTCCTCACTACCTGCAGGAGAACAGAGGCTCTGTGAGAGACCCTCGGGAGGAAGTGACACCCTAACTCCACTCCACCATCCGCCCCCCACCCCTAGCAACTTTTACTAAAAAAACTCAGACCTTGACTCGTAGGGAGGTTTGTGAGCTCTTGCCAAGGCTGTAAATATTTCAACATGCCTTGTTTCCTTGAATGTATATGACCTGGGATCTGGCGCCTCCTCTCCCTGGGCTCTCAGAGAACTGAGGAACAAAGAAAATACAGCCAGTCCTTAGCTACAGGACACCCGGGTCAAATTGCAGAAGAACACAGAGGGGAGATGGGGAAGAAATGGAGTGGGGAGGTGGGGAGGAAACATTTAAAGAAACATTTAGAGAAAGGCTAAGTGACTCCATTTCTAGGGGCTGGAAAAGGATAATATTGATAATACTAATAACAACAACCATTTCACAAATTACAAAGATCTTTCACATACACACAATCTAATTTGATCCTTCACAGTCTTATCAAAGTAGATACTGTTTGTCTCATTTTGTAGATGAGAATGCTGAAGCCCAGAAAGGTTATGTGACTTGTTCAGGGCTAAACAACTAAGGAAGAGACAGTTTCTATGGCCCTTTTTGGACTCAAAGGATTATGACCCTTTGCATACAGACCCTATATAGACTGAGATAGGTAGTTGGAGGAATATCACAAGACTGTTGATCTTTTGTTTACTAAACCCCTTCTCGGTCATCTCTTTTTATCCCTTAGTCATAAGGATGCCCAATGGCTACAGAAATGAAAAACCTCAGCAGTCTCCCTTGGTAGCTGCCCTCACATCTGTACTATGTATGAGATGATGTCTAAAAGCAGGAGTTCTGGACTCAGGCTGTCTGGGTCCAAGTCCTGGCTCAGTTATTATTTGCTATATGAGCTTGAGCAAGTTACTTAACTTTTGTGGCTGTCTTTATCTATGAAATGGAGAAAATAATGGTACCTACCTCACAGGGTTGTTGAGAATTGAAATGAGTTGGTACACATAAAGTGCTTAGTATAGTGCCTTGCACAGAGTTAACTGCTAAATGTAAAGCAAATGTTGGCAATTACTACTACTATGATTATTGGGGTGCTTGGCAAAAGTAAGGAACTAAATGTCAAAGGAACCCCACTGTGGAATGCAGCTGGAGCAGCCATCACTAGTGTGCACTTCACATTTTTTCCCCAGTAGCAGGGAGGTCTTATAGGGAGTCATCTCCATTTTTCTACCCAGTCCCCCCTTGGGATCAGTGACAACCCCACACGAGGGGCAAGGACCATGAACAGAGGAAGAGTTCTTTTCTTTGTGAGAAGCTCAGTGACCTGAAAAAGTGACTGAACCTGTGACCTCAGTCTCATAGGCACCATGTTCTAAGCAACTGTGCTAATTGGCTTGGACAGACATCACACACCCAGCTACACACACGTACACACAAGTCTGGACACATGGGTGCATATGCACACCCCTCCAGCCTGGGTAAGAGGGTGGGGGGCAGATCCACAGGATAAGTCGGGAAACAGACTACGTGGGGACTGCTTGTTTAGCAACATTTCCTTTCCTTTTCTTCCATCAGCCACATAGAAGCAGGAGAGCAACTAACCTGGGAGCTTCGCTCCCCCCTCTCCACACCCCCAAATGCATTTTTAACTCCAGTTAGGAGTTGAGTGTCCGTCTTCTCCCTTCTCTGACCCCTCTACAACCAATTGTATAGCATTTTTGGCAAGAAGAAAGATGCTAGGAGGCTCAAAATAGAATGAATCAGAACCCCGGAAGCTACCAAAAACCAGTCTGAAATCTCTGGAGGTTCAGCTAGCCCAGGAGATGGGGAACAATGATGGTGAGGATTTGAAGAGAAAGGGGTGCACGTGACCAGGATGTTTGTTGAACACTATTAAGACCTTGTTACGATATTACCTTCTGGGCTAGTATCCTAGGGCTGTGAAAAGGAGAGGTGTGGAAATGACAAAAAAAGGTTTCAGAGCAGCTATCTTATTGCAAAAAATCCAGAGGTGATGGCTTCCACACTCTTGAGTGCTCCATGGAAAGCCACCCCTTCACCCCGAAAGGGGAGAACAAGAGAGGAGAGAAAGGTAAAGGGGGAAGGGAGGCCTCTGTGGCATGCATAGGAGTGGGTCTGAGACCCTGGCTGGAGTTGGGCCTGTACAACACCCTAAGCTCCAGTTGCTCCTCTAACTGAGCAACAAAGAGAAAGAGAAGAGAAAGAACAATACTGGGAGGAAAAGGGGTGGTACGACTAGCAAACGTGATAGTAATGCACCATGAAAATAGGAGGAACTGAGAAAATATGTGGTTGAGACAGACAATTTCATCCCTTCCTCTTCTAACAACCCAGGAAACTGGAGCAAAGTAGAGGACAGAAGAGGGAAAGAAGACCGCCAGGGTGAAGAGGCTGTGCTTCCTCAAGCCGCTCAAACAGGCCACATTCCCCACTCGCAAGGAGGCGCCAAGTGATATTACATTAGCAACCATAGCACCCCCCCACCCATAGCAGGTGATTAAATGTCCCTAGGCTTAGTCCTCTGGTCACCCCTGAAGCCAGAGAGGGCTGAGGTGGCCTAAATTCTCTTTTCAGTAACCTTCGAATACTGAGAGGGATGCAGGAGGATGAAGGCAGAAAAAAATCTGTGATAATGTTTCTCAGGCCCACTGTTGAGGAGTTGCAATTGTGTCCCGGTCGGGAGGTACAACGCAGGCTGGGCATATTCTATCATCCTCACTTAGCAAGTTTCCCAGTCTGGGTGCTTTATACTAGTCCCCCATAACCCCTACAGAAGCCTCTGGTACATTCAACCTGATTCCATAGACAGCCAGGAAAAGACTTCTTTCTGATGGAATATTCATAATCTGTGAGTTGGTATGCAGAGGGTATGTGTGTGTGTGTGTGTGTGTGCGTGTGTGTGTTTTAAGAATGAAGACTTTTCTCTAGAGTGTATTCATTCAATCTCAGGTGAAACAGTTCCTTTCAAGACAGAAGATCTCACTCCATCGTTCGCACAATCTGAAAGGAGTAAATGATTTTTTTTTCATTTCAAAATGTAACAAAACAAACAAACAACAACAACAACAAAGATGCTGGGAGGAAAAGCAGCGCATCCTCCTGGGAAACTGGCCTGCTCAAAAGGTTGAGATGGCATCCTTTACATATTTCTGCAAATGTTGACAGTCTAGCTGCTTGTCTAGTCTTCATGGGACTGGAGGAAATGTTGCCCAAAATAAGAAAGTATAAACCAGGGAAAAGGAGAGAGAGCTCTGTGCCTGCTGCTTCAGTGGGCACACTCTCAGCTAAGCCCTGAGTGAAGCTGAAGTTGGCTAGGGATTGTGGACACCCAACAGGGCCCTCCCCAACCCTAGCACAGTGAGATCTGGGCAGCAGCCCTGAGACAGCTATGAAGATGCCCTGTCTGAAGCGCCCTAAAGGGAACTTCTGCATCACATTTAGGAATTGCTTTCCTCTTCTAGCCTGAAGTAACAGCAAACCAAGGTCATACTGACCATGCATTTCTGAGAAATGAGAGTGAGCTGTGGGAAATTAAATTTCAGGAGAGGGGTCCAAACTGAGGCTTAAGGAAATACTTATAGTCTAATGCTTCTGAGGAACAGGCTCAAATGCTGGGAAACAGCAGCATATAGACCCTTTGCAGCAGGCCAAGTCCAGGGAGTTCTCTTGGAGGCCCAGCTTTATGCCAAGCAGGGCATTCACGGGGAAGCAGCTGTACATCCAGAGATGTCCTTATATGCTAGGTCAAAAGGAGTGGGTCTTTTTAACCACATCTGTACCCATGCACAGCCCCATAGTCTTTAAATACAAATGACTTAGGAAAATGACGTCTACGTCTTTGCTTTCTCAATTCTCCTCCCAACCTGTCCTCACCCCATGATTCAGGCAGCTTAACAAATTTTTATTTGCCTGGATGAGTTAAAATTTATACCAAGTGAATAGTAAAGAATAAGATAGCACATAATTCTGAAAGGATAGAATGGCAGAGCTAGAAAGTTCATGTAGTCAAACCATATCATTTTACGGGTAGAAAAACTGAGGTATAGGGAGGTGAAGTGCCTAGTCAAAGTCACAGAGCAAGTTAGGGGCACACGTTGTCTAACTCATAGTTACTGCCCACCTGGTATCACTGAGATCACGAGCTTTTGGGAGTCCAGATGTGGCCTTGGGTCTTGCTCTTTTACACTTAGAATGGGGACATGAGGCCATTGAACAGTGAGCCAGGAATCCAGCCTCAACCAGCTATCCCAGCTCAAACAAGCATCCCCCTGGGTGGCTTCCAAATGCCCCAACCTCTCATTCTCATCCCTTTCAGTATGAGTCACCATCACAGCTTGGGATCCAGTTTGGCTGGAGAGGAGGCAGGGGAATGACTTGAAAGGTGCCTGGCCAATGACTCTATGGCCTGAAGCTCCACAGCAGGTTCTGAGCCAATCCCATCTAGCTCTGCTGGACAGTAGGCAAAAGCCTTCAGCCAAAGTCAAGAGATTGGCAGATTTGCTCAAAAGATACCTTGCTCCCCAAATCAGCAATTTACTGTTATAGTCCAGGGAGACACTGAACCAAGCCATGAAAGCCCATAAAATGGGGAGGAGAAAGACAGCCCACCCTGCCCTAACCCCACTCATCCTTGGGACTCTTGTTTCACTCAAAAGCAAAGTGTACCATTCTTCCCCATGCCTAGAAAATTCTGTCTCCATTAGAGTGGGCCATCAGCCTGAACCATCTCAAACACGGTAGTGAAACTTCCTGACCATTGTCCCTTTCCCTGATCGTGAGAGCTCCAGCCACCACCAACCCCCACCAGGAGCTCACAAGGGCCATGCTTCCAAAAACAACAGATGTTGGCGTGGATGCAGAGAGAAAGGAATGCTTATCACTGTTGCTGGGACTGCAAAGTACTACAACCTCTATGGAAAACAATACAGAGATTCCTCAAAGAACTAAAAGTCAACCTACTATTTGATCCAGCAATCCTACTACTGGGTATTTACCCAAAGGAAAAGAAGTCATTTTATCAAAAAGACACTTGCACTCGGATGTTTGTTGCAGCACAATTCACAATTGCAAAAATGCAGAATCAACCCAAATGCCCATCAATTCATGAGTGGATTAACAAAATGTGGTATATGTATACCATGGAATACTACCGGGCCATGACGAAGGATGACTTAATGTCTTTTGCAACAATTTGGATGGAACTGGAGACCATTATCATAAATGAACTATGTAAAGAATTGAAAAACAAATACCACATGCACTCACTATTAAATTGGAACTAACCGATGAGCATACATGTGCACAGAGGGAAGTAAAACTCAACGGAAATCAAGCGGGGGGGGGGGAGGGGATGGGCAAAAACCTATCTAACAGGTACAGTGAACACTATCTGAGTGATGAGCACACTTATAACCCTGACTCAAGCATTACAAAAGCAATACATGCATCCAGAAACATTTGTACCCCCCGTAATACTTTGAGATTAAAAAAAAAAAACAAAGGCCATGCTTATAAACTGCCCAATAAAAATGCCTCTCTTTCATATACGCCAATAGCAATCATACTGAGAACCTAATCAAAGACTCAATTCCCTTCACAATAGCAACAAAGAAAATAAAGTATCTAGGAATATATTTAACTAAGGAGGTAAAAGACCTCTACAGGGAGAACTATGAAACATTGAGGAAGGAAATAGCAGAGGACGTAAACAGGTGGAAAGCCATACCATGCTTGTGGGTCAGCAGAATCAACATCGTTAAGATGTCTTTACTACCCAAAGTGATCTACAGATTCAACACAATCCCTATTAAAATACCAACATCATTCTTCACAGATGTAGAAAAATTAATTCTGTGCTTCGTATGGAACAAGAGAAGACCCCGCATAGCGAAAACAATTCTAGGCAATAAAAACAAAATGGGAGATATCAACTTACCAGACTTCAAACTTTATTATAAGGCTGTAGTAATCAAAACAGCTTGGTACTGGCACAAAAATAGAGCCATTGACCAGTGGAACAGAACTGAGAACCCAGATATAAAACCATCCTCATATAGCTACCTAATCTTTGACAAAGTAGACAAAAACATACACTGGGGAAAAGAATCCTTATTCAATAAATGG
>RJWJ010043105.1:0-12740 GCA_004363605.1 Indri indri | reverse complement strand
ATCTTCCTACCTTGGCCTCCCAAAGTGCTGGAATTACAGGCATGAGCCACTGTACCAGGGCTGTTTATGTTTAAATCTATCATTGACTGACAGGCCAACAGATCCCCCTTTCTGCTTAAATAATAAGAGTTCAAGTTTGCAGAAGACTCTCATATACAACATATCATTTAACCCACACAACACCTATAAACTGGATGTTACTAGTATTCTCCGTTTGATAATTCAAAGTAAGTGAAGGATTGAGACACCTATGTGATTTCATTTGAACCTCATAAAACTGTGTAAGGTGGTATTGTTACTTATTTTCTTTCATACATAAGGACTTTTGCTAATAGGGTTGTTAATGGCAAGGCAGGAGCCAAATTGCCTGGCTTCAATTCCCAGTTTTGCCACTTTAGTGACTGTGTGACCTTGGGCAAGTTGCTTAACCTCTCTGTGCCTGAATTTCTGTATCTATAAAAATGAGATATTAAACAAAAGGGTGATATTCTCAGATATATTAGGAAGGTACTACATCGGATCAAGTTGAATAGCTCTCTTCTCTTTCATACTACCTAAAGCATTTAATACATTTGTGTTAAATGTGAATCTCTTCAGAGGGTTTCCCACCCAAATACGAGCACTGAGGCCTTCTCTTCCTCGCTACGTTTGTCCCACCGGCTACGAAAACTCTCTGTTTCGGGATGGGGTACTCATGAGTGTCCTTGTCCTTAAAGGTGAAGGGTATGCACAAGGGGAGCTTTCCCGGAATCGGAGGCCTGGCTGGCCTTCTGCTGTGAGTGATCCATAAGCAAAATACAGTCACAGATGGAAGGTTCGCGCTTCTCAGAGACGAGATAAAAGCCAATATCACCACTCTACCTGGCGAGCACACTGACTGCAACTGTAATGAAGGCTCCACTGCCACAAGGTGGCTGTGCACCTGTGTTGCTCCCTGGAACGGGCCATCAGTGGCCCTGGGCACTTTCTCCAGGATGCTGACGCTCTCCTCCGCCCTGCATGGGGAGGCACCCTGGGGGTTGGCTAAAGGTCATGTTCTTCCTCTAGTCTCACTCTGGATCAAGTGACTTGAGGAATTGTAAACTTTGCTGAAGATAAAGAGGAGGAAAAAAATAGTGAGTTTTATGTAAAAGCAGAGCAAGCCTGGGTAGATGGGTGGGTGGGTAGCTTGAGATAATCAGAAGTTTAAAAATGTGAAATTTGTACAGTTAGCAAAGCGCTTTCATATACATTATGTCTTTTGAGTCTCCTGACGTTGCTAGAAGTTGTGTGCTTATCATGCCACTCTTACAATGAGGAAATGAAAGCCTAGTGCGACAAGAGACCTCTCAGAAGTCACACAGCGACTGGCAGCGCTGGGACCCCAAACCAGGTCCTGCCACTCCAGAGCCATTGCTCTTTGCCCACGCTGTGCTGCCAGGCTGGGAGTCCAGGGTCCCTGGAGGAGAAGAGGGGAGAAAGCTGGGAGTAAACGAGGAAATAAGAAAGAAAAGTGGGAGAGCAGCTTCTCCACAGTGTTGCCTTGCGGCAGGCTCTGAGTAGAGCTGCCAACCCTACGTGTTTGATAAGACAAAACCTGCCAAGAGTGAATATCCATCCTGCTGAGGAGTTTAAAAAATAATTTCAAGCCGGACATTGCATTTTATCTTTTCAGCCCCTTAAGTCCAAAATTCCACTCTCCACAATTGCCTTGATTTAAAAAAAAAAAAAAAAAAAAAAAAAAGATTCCAGCTTTGCAATTCAACACACAGTGAGTCAAAAGTCCCTGTGCATCCATGCTGAAAATAGCCAATTGAATTGGCAAGTCTGACAAATGAGACGGAGACTGCACATCTATCAAGCATCAGAGCCCATTTTCATCATTCATTGTTATTGAAGAAGGAGGAGATTCATGCTCACGTACAGACAGTAGATAATACTGATTGCCATGCCAAGATACCCAGGGGCTGGGAGCTGATTTTTATGACTGGTTTCTTGGGAAATAGTCTTCTCTAAATCTAAGGGCCAGGAAGACAAAGATAATGTGTACTAAGAAATTTTCTAAGTGCTGTTTCCATCCCGAGATCCACAGTCATAACGAGATAAAGATAGCATGGTACAATAAAAGAGGGCATAGGCTTTGGAGTCAGATCTACCTGCCCACTTACAAACTGGACGACCTTTGGCAAGTGATTTCTTCTCTCTGAGCTCTGGTTTACACACTGCGTTTTATTGTGAGAATCAAACAAAACAGCCTATGTAATCTATACTGGCTTGAATTTACGTGCTCAATCATTTTTATTTTAATCAGTCATCACAATTCAGTAGGAAAAGAGGCACCTTGCTGAGAGCAACCTGGGATATCCCACCAAGAGGCATTCCGATCAGCAACAGCCTAAAGCAGAAGCTGGTGAAAGTCAGAAGTCAGCAGAAGTTAGATTGGCATCTTGGTTCATTTGTGTCTCCATTCTACCAGCCCTAGAACCTAAAGCCTGGGCCAGTGGGTGGGGGCGGAGCCAGGATGGGGCAGAGCCATGAAGGGGGTGGGGTCATGGTGGGAGGAGCCAGGCAGGGGCAGGGCCAGGATGGGGCAGATCCTTTGATTCACAGCTGACCATGTACCAGCTCCAGTAAAGAATGTTGTCAGAGTAAACTAGTGAAAGAGACAGGCTAGGGGTTACTATCCTTCTCCTGGTGCTTGCCAGAAATATGCCCCGGAATCCCGCAAGGCTGAGGGCCCGCAACGCCTAGCAAGAGCCTATTGCCAAGGAGGTGAAAACTAGAACCAAAACAAAGAGGCAGCCTGGGGATGCGCTTCTTTTCAGCTTACCCAGGAGCAGATCCCGGGGAGTAGGTTACTGAGGACCAGGAACACTGTTTCTATCAGGAAGGCACCTCGCTTGTTGCCATGATCAGGTCCATTAAATCCTCACTAATGCTACGAAGCACCTCATGTGACCAGCCAGCGTTAGTACATGGGAGTGGAGGGGCCCATTCTCTACCTACCTTAAGTTAGCTCTCTGGAAAGCTGGACTTCATAGCCTGGCCCCTTACAGAAATTATTTTCCTGAGTTATGGTCCAATGTTAATGTCAAGGATCTTATTAAGAGTCTAAGCATTAGCCCCAGAAAGACTACTTTCTACCCTGGTCATTATGCCATCCAATATTCTTTAAAAAAAAATAACAAAACCCCACCTTTAGCAAATTCCTTTTAGAGTTGACAGGTACAGTAGAAAGGCCATAGGTTTTGTGAGTAGAGAGCTGGATTGGAATCCTGGCTCTCCATACACTAGCGACCTCCTGGCGAGTGAGGGAAACTTATTTCTTAAACGGAGATAGTAACACCTTCCTGGAAGGGTGTTACAAGAATTACAGGCACTGTTTGCTGGGTGTTTACGAGATGCAGTGCACTCTGCTAGAGCTTTATAAGCACCTCACTGAATTCTTACAGCCAACTCATGAGCCAGGGATTGTGGCCCCACCCCCCACCCCCCTGCAAGGTCACAGATAAGGCATCACCTGCACTAAAACATTAGGTAAATTGCCTAACGTCTCCCAGCTAGTGGAGGGCGGGAAGGAAGGTGATATATGTGAAAGTCCTTGGCAGTTGCTGAGTGGGTGCTAAAGGAACATCAGCTACCTTGTCCTGCATCTCCTAAAGACCTGGAATATTCCCTTTTTAGTAATAGAAAAACTAAGCTTTAGCTTCTTGTGTTTTTCCCTCTTTCCCCCCTGAGCAATTCAATTCAACCTTCAATAACAGTAACTCTGCTTCATGAGTATTTTATTCCCCCAATTTGTTCATGGTTTTGAATTTCCTATTTTAGAAACTCTATTACAGTCTACGGCCATGCCGCCCTGAACGCGCCCGATCTCATCTGACCTTGGAAACTCTATTATAGAAGTATTTATTGTAAGTCATTTAACTACCTTTTGGAAGCAGATAAATTACAAATCCAGGATCTCTAGATGGACTACTAGGTGTAGGATGGACACAGCCCTGATTATAAAATGGGTTATTTTTTTTAAAAGTCGAGCATATTAGAATGTCTGAATCTAAATGAGGACTTCCCTTTAAAAGGGAAACCTGCAGAGGCTAAACATACATTCCTATGTTAAATAATCCAAAAACTCTTGAATAGCTCCTCCTTGCAAATTGCCTTTAACATCTATGTCATAATTTCTCTATCCTTAAAAGGATGGCAAATTCACACTTGGGGTGGGGGTTTAACTTTTGGAAACAGATAAAAGTCATTCAGAACTAAAACTGCTGACTAGATGAGTGATTAAACTGAGAAAAATGGGCTTTGGTCCAAAGCCACATCACTAAAATATGAGACTGATTAGCTTTCTCATGGGGCTTCTGAATTGGCTAGAAAGACTTTGTCAAGTCCTAAGCATCAGACACTTCAGAGAAAGCCACTGAAAAAGGGTGGTCACTTCTGAAGAAGAACTGAGTGCCCTTCTGGCAGGAAGGATGACTTGGGGTAGGAGGATCACAGTGAGGGAGAACCCAATAGCCATGGGAAGATGGGCTTAGGTGTGGCCAGAGAGCATTTGAATTAGGCTTCTGAGAAGCAAAAGGGCATGGAGACAGTAATACTGAAAGTCACAGGACTCCTGCTTCCTTGTTCAGTGCAGAACAGACTGCTATGGAAAGAAACATCAAGAACTCTCATTTCAAGGGCTGAGCTTGGGTGAAAGGGATCGGAGAGGAAGAAACTTTGACACAGAGTCAGCACATGCAAGGGAAAAGCAGGTTAACGCATGACAGCCATTGGTACCTGACCCAGTATCCCATGTATCATGATTCTGAGATGCTCAGTTTATCATGCCCGGATCTAGTTGAGCAGAAATGTTCATTGTTAAAAGGACTTTTACATTCTTGTTTCAATGAATCCTCATAACACCTTTGTGATGTGGGTGGGTTATGTTATGTTATGAACCCCATTTGATGGTAGGAAGGTCAAGATTCGGATAAATTCATTGACTAACTGCCCGAGGTCACTCAACTTATTATTGGCTGAACCATCACTACTAGAACCTTGATGTGCTGCCCTCAACTTCTAAATTTAACTGTCTACTACTTTCCTGTTCTCTATTTTTTACAAAGAAATGAGCATAGTGATTTTAGCAGTCTTTACTAACACATCTCAGAAATAACATAAAAAATAGCTTCAAAAATTAGAAAAGAGTCTCTGACAAGTTGTGTTTGAAAATCTGAGGACACACAGACATGTTACATGACTCTTCCTCTGGAATGAGCAAAAGGGGCACAGATAACATTTTGCATAATGTAAGCTGTACCTCCTTTTTGCAGATACTCATGGTCTTCAGTGAACAGCCAGCTACTCTCCCTAAAACACGTACCATGGCGGAGTCTCCATGACTCATGTATGTCTGTCCAACCTAGCTGATACAGTGGGAGAACAGCAGGCCACTTTCAAGTTCTCCTGATTCATTTTACTTCTCACCTCTCAGGAATCCAAACAGGAACCCAGCAATAGTTAAGCTGTGGTAGCCCTGAAACCCAAACCAAGTTTTACTCCTAAAGCTGAGTTTGATCCAAATCCCTAAAGAATGCAAGGAAAGGCTAAGAGATATACTCTTCAAAGATGGGATCTCTTATTAATTTCTTTCTTTTCCTCATCAGTGTGATATCTGCAACATATTTAGAAATTAAAGTGGATGAAGAAAAAAGGGGAAGTATGGAAGGAAGGAGAGAAGAAAGAGAGGAAGGAAAGGAAAGAAAAGAGGAAGGAGGAAAAGAAGGAAAGAATGGAGTGAGAGGGAGTCAGAGAGAAACCTGCACCCTTAATCTTGACCAAGTCTGGGTGAGCCTGGTCCTCGGTCTCTGTTGCTGGACCTTCTAGCAAAGCAACAAAGCGAGACCCTCCAGTGGTAATGTCAGTTCCCGCCTACTCTCCTGTTTTCAACCCTTGATGATTTTAATGAAGAACAGTTATAAAAATACTTGGTCTGTGTTCATAAAAACTGCCAAGGAACAGAGAAAAACGAAGACTGGGAGTTGACTCTACCCAGAGGCATTTTCACTAGTAATTCTTGGCTTGCTTTCTCTCCATGAGCTATGCCCACCTCAGGAGAGTTCATCTGGATAAAACAGAGGTAAAAAGACTCCCAGTAAGCCTTGTGGGGTCTGGGCATTGAACTCTATCTTCGGGGCAGTGTTTTGCTAAGGAGATGGTGGAGGTCATCACTCTTCCAGGGACAAGCACATCTTCTCTGTGTCTGCCGATCTGCTCCTAAGAGTATGCTGATATGGTAATCTACAGCCAGTTAGCTCCCATTAGGAATGTCCCATGCAATGGCTTGTGCAGTTTTTTGCTTCATACGTTCATTTTGAAAGTATTTCTTTACCACTTGCCATGGATCTGGCACTGCACATTATTTCCCATCCCCTCCTGCCCAACAGTACCATGGAAGACGGCAGAAGTTTGTGGCAGAGGGTTATATCTCCCAGTGGCCTTTGGCTCATTTACAACATTCTGGACTTCTTCCCAGCACCTGGGGAGGGCAGCAGAACTCATGAGCCCACTGGGAGCGAGATCTGCAATGGCTCCTGTTTGACTAACACGCAAGACTCTGTTGCCTGGCTTCCAAGACGGCCATCATTCAGCTGCACCACAGTGGCCTCTCCCTTGTCCTACAAATATGCCAAGGGCAAAAGCTCTCTCCTTCATCTACCTCTAGTTGGGCTGCTCCAAGCCCTCAAGGCCCGTAACTTGTACTCCGTCCCTGGCCCATTTAGTCCAGTTTTAGCAAGAATCTGCTGGGTCAATTTAGTGAAAATCCTCCAGCCTTGATATATGACTAAATTTCTCATCTTCCACTCTTGATATCTGATCGTCTTGGCCTGCCTTCAGCAAGATTACTGTCACGTCTTTTTAGCCTGAGTTCCTCTCTTACCCACGTTGTTTGCCTTTAGTAATTTTCCACCTGCTGACCCCACTCTGCTCCTTGGCTATAAATCCCCATTTGTCCTTGTTTTTGAAATGAAGTCCAGTTCTGTGCTGAGGTCTCTCTTCCCCTGCTGCAATAGTCACTGAATAAAATTTGCTTTCACCGCTTTGACTTCTGTCAGGCTCTGGTTTCCTTTAACACAAGCTCATTTTAGGTGTCTGCACCTCTTTCCATGTCAGCATCACTGCTGGCCCACAGTACCTTTGTACAAGTGGCCCTTCCTAAAGAGATTTTGTTCCACCTGATAGATGATTGCTCAGAATATACTAATTTTGTTAGAGCAAAACACTTTACTCTCATCTTCTAGAAAATTGTCGTAATAATATACAAATGATGGTACCCATAATGTGAATGTGCTGTTTAGGTCTGGCACCTTTGTGCATGAGTGACAATGATCCTGCGTGTTGTGTCTTTCCCCTGAGTGCTTCTTCTTCTCACTCCTCCCATACAATGTACCATCTTTCAAGGCCCAGATCACATCCAAAGGCCTCTATGATTTGTCCTCTAACAACTTATTCATACATTCCACAAATATTATTTGAGCACTTACTATGTGCCAGGTCCTTATTTGGTACTAGGAATACAGCAGTGAACAACGGGTGAAGACGGGCAAGGTTGCTGTTCTCTTACAGACACTAAGCGTAGGTCAATAAGTTATTATAGGAATGGCAGGGACAGTACAGAAAATAAAATAGCAATGGGCTAGTGAGTAAGAGGGGAAAGAATGGTCAGGGAAGGCCACTCCAAAGAGCTAGTATCTGAATGAGATACCAGCCATGCCAGGAACTTGGGAAGAGCACTCCAGTTATAAAGAAGAGCAAAGTCAAAGACTGTGAGGTAGGCCTGTGTTGGGAATGTCCAGGTGCCAGGAAGGATGGCCACTATGGCAGGAGAGCAGTGACAGTGGGGGGAAACAAGGTCAAAGAAGTCAGCAAGGGCTACAGCATAGGAGGTTTTGTAGCCATGTTAGAGTTTTTGATTTTATTGTAGGATTTTAAACAAAATTTAAAACAAGTTATATGACCTAAGTTTTAAAGAAATCACTCTGTCTGTTCTGTGGAAAAGGCATGGGAGGAGCTAAGATGGATCAGGAAAACTAACTGGGTGAGGAGCAGTTAGTCTATCTAATACGTAAGGGTGCCTTCCAATTCTGACACTTCCTAATTCAAAATATGTTATAAAACTACATTAATTGAAATAGAATGATATGTACATAAAGACATGTAGACCGATGAAACAGAATTGAGAGCCCAGAAATCAAATCATCAATATTCAGTCAACTGATCTTCATCATGGGCTCCAAGAATCCACAATGGGGAAAGCACAGTCTCTTCAACAAATGGTCTTGGGAAAACTGGATACGCACATGCAGAAGAATGAAATTGTATCCTTATCTTACACCATACACAAAATTCAACTCAAAATGGATTAGAGACTTAAATGTAAGACCTGAAAATGGATTGGCGATTGCCATGGGCTAGGGGAGAGGGAAATGCAAAGTTACTAATCCATGGACATAAAATTTCAGTTAAGCAAGATGAATAAGTTCTAGAGATCTGCCATACCATATTGTACCTATAGTCGTCAATACTGTATTATACACTTAAACATTTCATAAGAGGATCAATCTTATTTTAAATGTTCCTACCACAGTAAAATAAAATTTTCTTTAGATAAAGAAAAGGAATTAATTAAAAATCTTCAGTAATTTACAGATCGGGGGGGCGGGGAGGCTTTAGTAACAGCCTTGAGACCAAGCTTCCAGGAGGAAGTGCCTAAAACCACAAGGCAGGACCAGCCTGATAGGAATTCAGCTTGTGCACAGCTTGGGACAGTCTGACAGTGAGGTCCCTCCTGTGTCAGGACAGCCACTGGAACATCGCTGCCCCTGCTGCTTCCGCTCCACCACCAGGAGCCCAGTGGCTTGAGGTCAGGATCAGTATCCCCTAGGACCTAGGGTGGAGCAGGCACTTGCTTCCCAGGACTTTAGAAGGTTCTGGGAGCCAGAGGAAGAGGCAGCCAGAGCCTGTAAAAGGATGCAGGAGTCCAAATACTATGTACCACGAAGATCAAGACTGGATGCCAAGAGGAAAGGAACCAGAGGTAGGAAACAAATCTGAGATCATAACCCTAAGTGACTGGGCTGAGAAGGTAAGATCAAACTGACAGGAGGCTAGGAAACTTGGGGAGAAGAAGCAACTTTATAGTCATTTGCATAATGACTTGATTAATACCTGTCTCCCCATGAAACGATAGCTTCATAAGATAGGGACTGTGCTGTATTTGTGTGCTCACCATATAATAGCTTCAGAATGAAATACTGTATCATTGGTATTTATCCAGAGTTGATGTAAAAACAGCCATATAAAGAGAGTTTCTATGATTTCTCTAGCACTGCTACTGAGAACATTGTTACCTAGTTTCCTCACGTAAGATGCTACCTGACAAATCTTCTTAAAATGTATTGCCAGCTGACAGTGCTGGTTTTATGTCTGTGTTTGCTTGGAAAATTGATGGAGTTGTAAACTTAGAATTTGGGCATGTGAGCCAGCAGATCTGACAATGACAAAGATACTATGGTGCATGAGGATGCTAGGTAGAGCCTCTGGCACAACTAGAAGAATCATGGAACCCTGGAGTTCTGGAGCCAGGCCATCCTTCTGTGTCAGAGAACTAGAAGATTCTGCCAAGCTATAGGGCCTGATATAGTGGAGCTACTCATCATGATGTGGGTATTAACAGATCTGTCATGTGAGAGGTTTAGTGAGGACAGTAGTCATATATCACACAATGGAAATGGTCAACTCGGGATTGTGCCTGGGCATCCAGGAAGCTCGGGTTAAGAGTCTCAAGCTAGTAGGCCCATATTCCTATGTCACCTACCTCTGTTCACTTCACATACATATCCTCACAGGGGGTTCCCTATGACCAACTGACCACAGAGAAAAAAATATTGGGGCTGATTTATGCATGAGTAAGCTTATTATGTTGGTGCCAGCCCAAAGTGAACCGATGCTGCATCTTAGCTGCACTCAGGGGCAACCCACATGGGTGGTATCAAAGGGAAACCCTGTCAATGGGCAGAGTTACAAGCAGTGAAGCTGGTCAATTACTTTGTATGGCAGAAGTGGCCTGATGTTGGGACGTGCACAGTAAATGACTTCTTTGGGTGATTAGAGTCTGGAATAAGCAAGATTGAGAGATAGGAGATGAGGAATTCTGGGGGAGAGACATGTGGGTGGGCCAACAGGAGGGAGTACAAAGGATGCAGACCTCTGCTGCCTCACACTGGCGCCCACCAGAGAGGAGGCGCTCAGCAGCCAGGTGAAGACAGCATGCGGTGTCAGCCAGTCTCTCTCCGCAGCCACTCCAGTGCTTGCAGAAGGAGCCATGGATGGGTGGAGGCTATGTCCAACAGTATAGCCTGCCTCTTACCAAGGTTGGTCTAGCTACTGCCACAGCTGAGCACCCAAACTTCCAGCAGGAAACACTACACTAAACCCTCAACATGGCATCATCCCATGAGGAAACCAGCCAGCCACTGAGCAAACTGATTATGTCATAGCCCTTTTACCCTGAAGGGGGCAGTCCTTATGGGATTGATAATACTGACTCTGGGTATGAGTTCATACTGCCTGTCCTCAGTACCTCTGCCAGCACCATGCCTAAGACTTACGGGATGCCTGATCTACCACCATGGGATCTTGCACAGCATCTTGCTTCAGACCAAGGGACCACATTTTTAGCAAAGAAGGTATAGCAATGAGTACATGATCACAGGATACCCTGGCTTTGTCATGAACCTCATTGCCTGGATTCAGCTGGCCTAGAATAATGAGATGGCCTGTTAAAGGCTTAGCTAAGGCATTGGCTCTAGGATAGCTCCCTGCAACGCTTGGGTGCTGCCCTCCAAGATGAAGTGTATGCATTTAACTACTAGTTGGTGTATGGCACTGCTAGAATGCACATGCAATGAAATCAAGGGATGAATATAAGATTGGCTCTTCTTACCATCACTCCCAGGGATCCACTTATGGAATTTTTGCTTCCCATCCCCACACACTTGGATTCTGCCGAATTAGATGTCCCAGTTGTTGGGTGAGGTTAGGGCTGGAAAGGGACATTGCCACTAAGAGATGTTTAATGATCTCAAGTTATAATGCCCATCTGCTCTCTTTAGGGTCCTCGTATTGGAGAACCAGTGTGCAAAGAAAGGAGTATTGGTGAAGATATTCAATCCAATTACCTTGAGAAACTAGGGTTCTGCTGCACAATGGAGGCAGAGAACTCAGATGATTCATTATGGTGAACCCATGCTTAGTGTTTCATGCCTAGCGATAATGATACATAGACAATTACAGCATCCAAAGCTTCAGAATCACAAGGCAACTTAAGGACTCAGACACCTAAGGGATGAAGGTCTGGATTGCCCCGTCTGGCAAGCAAACTCCACCAGCTGAACCGCTGGCTGAGGGTGAAGATCGACATTGGAGAAGACCCTATAATACAGCCTTGGGACCTGTTGCAGTGCTGGGGACTGTATCTTGTTCCACTAGCTCACCCACATGATGTTATCTGTGGAGACTGTGGCTGGCCACCAATGAATTGGCTTTAATGGAAGGCATAAGAGATCTAAATGGTGAATGGTGTAAGGTGTGGACTGTTACCAGTTGCCTTTTGTCCACAGTCTTAACCTGCTCTTGGCCTTACCTTTGATTCCAGACACAGGTATGGGAATCAGTTCCACGTAGGCTTTGACCCACTTTGCACTGATGCTGCCTCCCCTCCAGTATGTACCGTGGGCTTCGCTGAAGGACACCTGAAGAAATACTATTGGCTCCATTCAGCACAACCCAGAAACAGAGAGGAGTTAACAATCCCAGAGGCAACCCCTGACAAATGGGTGGGGTAACTATTGAATAAATTCTTCTCCCTTTTGTCCTTTTGGTGGACTATTCTGAGACACATGGTACATTCTCCTTAGAAGATCCCATCAGGATCAAGCACTACAGTCATAATTAATTTACTAAAATACTCTGACATCTATTTTCCACCTTCCCTGTTCCCCCTGCCTAGTCTCACCCTCCTATTCCCTGGGATTACATCCCAAAATAAACCATCTAAACACAGCCCTTGTTTCAAGCACTGATTTCCAAGACAAGCCCAGGCCAAAACACTCCCACCATCACATTTTTGACCAGAATTGCCTCTCATTTATAGTTTTACCTCCAACGCCATGCAGTTTTTACTCTCTTAATTCCAATGCAAATATTCTTCAACATCACAGGTACCGCCCACCCTGACATCACTCTACCTTCTCTGACTATGTTTCCCACCCAACATAGACCTATAACACACCATTTTAACCTTCTAATCAGCCTTTTCTTTGAAACCCTCACCCCAGCGCCTTCAAGCACCCTCACTGTAAAAAAAATCTCAGAGAAAGACATCTGCTACTTTTGCTTCCTGAAGTGTCTATCTGCTTACTTCTCTCCTAAAAGTTCCCCAACTTTCTCCTGGGGAGCCACCCCTTCCATAGCACACAAAATACTGACCACAGAGAGGGTTCCTCCTAGTGGAGATCTCTCTTGCCATCTTTAGCCCTCTCTTGATGCCTCCTAACCCATGGCTGAGAGTACTTGCTAGAGACAACTCACATTTCACAATAAAACTAAATGCTGCAGTAAGTAATCAATAATTAAAAATGCACGACTTATTCCAACTTTGGAGAGTAACAAGAAATGTAGTAGTAGTTGCTTAGTGCTTTACAGGATCTCAG
>RJWJ010043104.1:0-12736 GCA_004363605.1 Indri indri | reverse complement strand
GACAATAATGCCTATCTCAAAAGACCGCTGATACTCCACTTAAATTTAAAAAGAGAGAGAAAAAAACAATCCAAGACATGATAGGATAATATTTCATAGTAGTACATGTGACTTACCTGACTATTCTGGGAAAGGATGTCCAAATATTGATGAACAATAGCTCTCACTGTGTTCTTTCTGTCTCTATAACCCTTGAACAACTTATTAATCTAGCTAATCTTATTAGCAGTGGCAAAATGTCTATTCAAAGTCAATAATTAAATTAAACATTCTCTATTATGTCCAATGAGCCACTGTAACTAGCAAACCACGCAGAAGTCTAGATGTCTTTTTCAAAAGACTCTCAAGTTTCCCTATATGTATACTCTGATAACTGAAATTAAAACACACATGCACAAATTAATTAAACAAAAAGGAACATCTTAGGCAATGATTGGTGAAATTGAACTTCGAGACTGTCTTTTTCTCCTCTTTTCCCTTTTCTGGTCCCATTTTTCACCCCTTCTGCCCCCAGCTTAAGATCCCATGTTTTCTGAATTTACCCACTTCTCCCAATAAAGCTCTTCTCAAGAAAGAATTTCCTTTGATTTACAGTTTACATAACTGACAAGTTTTCAAGTGTAATTCTTCCAGAAGGAAGACTTTTTAATAAGGACATAGTGTCATAACATCAGGCAGCAATGTCCTTGAAATCACTTCTTCTGAGGCAAATGTTTCTCAACAAGTGGTCCGCAAGTCCTGCCTCAAAATCACCTGAGAACTTATGAAAATGCATATTCTCTTTGCCCACCATAGAGATTTTGATTCATTAGGTCTGGGGTGAATCTCAATGATTCTAAAATCCACTAACGTTTAAGAACTAATTGTTTAAGTGTTAAGACCATGGACTTTGCCATCCGCAGTTGATCTTCAAGATGCATATTTTGCTTATTGATAAGATCAGGATAATGACCTCTCTTCCATGGGCTATTGTGATGAGACAATGTATGTCAACTGCCAAATCAGTCAGAAGTCTTTCAGTTGCAAATGAATAAAAACTCAACCAGCTCACAAAAGTGAAAAGTCTTGAGAAGATCTGGCTTCAGGGCACACTTGATCCATAACTCACTAGAATCTTTTTTTCAGTCTCCATTTCTCATCTCTGACTTGTGGCATGTTGGCCTCATTTTCAGACTGGCTATGTTTTTGTAGTTGTAGATGCTACAAAAAGGGGAAACATGGCATCTTTCTAGGTTCAAATTTTAGAGGAAAAAAAATATCATTCTCTCTAATTGGGGTGTCTGAAAACATCTGTCTGGTGGAAGGCACTCCTCCATGAGTCTCCTGCCCTTCACATGCTTTGCTGAGTATGACAAGAACGTGAGGCACTGACTGCTGACTGCTCTTTACCTTTCTCAAGGTTGTGTTTGCAGCAGGCAGTCTTGAGCAATCAGGTAGTGTATTTTTTGAGGACAAAGAGAAGGCTTGATTACTGCTTCCTGTAAAATAGTGGTTTTCCCCAAATCAGTGTCCCTCAGCTGTGACACAAATCTACTGCTGCACAGCATCCAACTGGGCTCATATTGCATTGCTCACATGAGGACTGGAGGCAAAGGGAACTAATGAAAATCATGTTGTTTGCTGGCTGTGCCATTAGTAATAAAGTCCTTTGTCTCTGACCCAGGAGTCTTGTATCTTCTGCCAGCATCTATGAAACAGCAACAGACTAACTTATTATTTTGTCAGCAGGGTAAATAAAATTTCAGACCATGATAGTATCTACCACTGAACTCATTAGCAAGGTCTGGGGAATGTGATTGGCTGGACCTGGGTGATGTAATCCACCCTTGGAGCTGGGAGTATCAACTCCACCCAGAAGTGGGAGGGGGCAGGGTGGATTCCAAGAGGAAGAATAAGATATAATAATCCAAAGTTGGTAATGAATGGTATGCTGTATGGTATAAAAAACAAAAAATCAAGTACCATCTACAACTGTCAGGCATAGGCTTATATATATACATATCTAGAACTCAATAAAAAATGGCAGTTACTATTACTATTAATCATTATTAGTGTTCTGCAAGAGGAAATAGAGAATTGAGGCAATTTAGGCTTTTAAATGCTTCTACATGATCTAGTTATATAATTAATTGGACAGTGTTAGATTTACTTTACATACACAAAATTTTGCCTCATTTCCTTGCATGTAAGCATGTCTGAGTGAAATATATTTTTATTTATGCAATATATCCTTTCCATGATAAAGGATACTAGTGATGTTATTTATTTGGGAAATTCAAAATATCTCACAAATGTTAAAAGGATTTTGATCTAGAGATTCACAGATTCCATATGACCTCAAGAAAATTAATCCCTCTGCGTATTAGATTTGACACCTTTAAAATGAGACTAGACCTTAATCCAGATTAGTAACAATTTATTACATTCTTATAAGATTAATGACGTTGTTGAAATATATTTAAAAATGAGGTGATAAAGGCATTTTAATTGTTACATACAGCATAGTGTTAATCATATAGAAGATGGCATTGAGACTAGAAACATATACGAACATACACAAAGTGATAAGCAAAGGTTTGGCAGGGCCAGCTTTGAAGCTGCACTTTATCATCAGCAATTGGAAGAAGAGTTCTTTAGATGCAGTTTTAAATGATAGAAATAAGGTAGCCCACCACAGCCAGAGATAGGTACCAATGATTACTAAAATAACATCCAAATAAAGTTCCTTCTTTTTTACTGTGGCTTGCACATGTATCTGTGCCACACATTTGGGGCCTGAAATACCATTTGTGAAGATAATCAGTTCTCATGAATTAGACTGACAGTTTCAGTTCCCTTCAGATTTCATAGCAGTGACATAAAATTGTCAGTAACCAGAGTTTAAAATATAGCAGCAGGGTAGGCAGAGAGGAAAAGAAAAGTAACATTTACTTAGTACCTACTTTGTAAGTGACACATTTTGCTAGCTGCTTTACATGTTATCTCATTTAGCCTTCCCCAAGATTCCTACAAACTAGAAATCTTTACTTCTCTTATAAGCAAGGAGAGAGAGAGAGAGAGAGGGAGAGAGAAAGAGAAATTTGTCCAGCATGTTAAAACTGGTAGGTGGTAGAAACAGGATGGGGAACCCAGACCCAATTGACTCCAAGAACCATGATCCTTCTATCCTATCAATTAAAGTCTTTTTAAATGGCACAAGGATTTCATTCTACAAACTACCTGAAAATGGGGAAAGTTTGACTATTTTTTTAGGATTCCAAAATCACAATGCCCAAAACTCAAATGTACCAGCCTACTCATGGTCTGTACCTAAAGGAGAAAATGAAATAATTGTAAACACTAAAGAAGCTATAATATTTCCCACAGAGACAAATCAGATTGCCTATGAGAAACACCAGTTTCACCACTAAGTCAAATGTGCCCATTTCAAGAACTCCAAATTGCCCAAACAAGGCCGCCCCATACTCACCCCTCCCTCTACCGTAGCAGAGTGATTAAGTAACTAGGATCAGGAATCAGAATACATGGTTTGAAATCTTGGCTTTTGAAATCTTTGGTTATGTCTCCAAGGGCAGATTATTTACTCACTCATGCCTCATACCTCTTAGCTTAAAAATTAGAATGAAAATCATTTCTGTCCAATAATATTAGCAAAGCAAAATTTAAGTCTTTTTAGCATTTTTACACACTTAATAATCATTTTCATTTACTTAACCGTCACAGAGATAGCAACAGTTTAAGAACACTGAAAACTAGAAACATCGTTTCTTCTTCATTTGTGGAGTACAGTGAACATGTTCTAAGTATTAGGAATTAAGCAATTTGAAAACATTAAAATTATTATCAGACACTGCCTCTCTGATGGCTATTAGAGTAGAACAAAACCTGGGAGTACAAAAAAGCAAAATTCTAGATGAATAACACTAATTCAGTCCTATAAACTACTATAAACAGATTTTAGGGCATTAGTAACAAGTTGGGACATTTCCCCCTCTGTTTAAACTAGTAAGTTGTTCTGCTGTAGGAACAGTGCAGAGTAATTGGAAAGCAATAAACTATATCTTTTTCTCTGGCACTCTTCCCAATTAAGAGGTTACACTATTTATCAGAATGACAATTAAATAGAATCCATTGAATTATTCTAGGGAATAGAGTTTGGTCAAGGAAAGAGGAGAAACTCAGAAAAAAAAATGCTCCTCAAATATTTAAAACTGATATCACAAAACTGTAAAACAACTCATATTCTCGTAAATTCCTCTTGTGAATTATCTCATTGAATCCACAAGCAGACGAAGGAACATACAAAACAAAGCGTTAAATAGGCAAAACACAATCTCAAACAGCTGTGGACACTTTAAAGCTGGGGGCTGCCAAGTATTCCTCTTAAATGAGTGCTATCTCACCTGCAGCTGCATCTCATCTCATTTGCAAACCTAGAATGGATCTATAAGAATAAAATTGATGACTGCATCAATTTCTCCAAGAGTTTTAATTCTTTCCCTATGATAGCATCTTCTCCAAAGTGGTCGTCTGTAGGATCATCACAACCAGCATCCAGTTACATTCCATTTCGAAATGAGATAAAATGGTCTCCACACTACATTGAACATATGTTCATATTTTCCTTTCATTTTTCTGACAAAAACACAGGAAGGATCAAGGGTTAAGGGTGTGGCAAGCCAAGTGATGAGTCCTTGCAAAAATGACCAGCCACGAGGAGGGTAGAAGGTCAACTAGGATTTGCTTGGGAAAGACAGAATTTTTGCTCTCTTTTCCTGAAGCACAAATGGCAGGAGCCTGATTGCTTGGTTGTTTTCCATTAGTTTATAAATTCCTCAGGGACCATTTCCTCAATGCCTAGCCCACCATCTAACACAGTGAGAGGTAGCAGTACACAGTAATTAGGAGCAGGAACTGTGGCACTCATCTCCTTAACAGTTGTGTGACCTCAGGTCAATGGTTTCATTTCTTCACCTTAGCTTTAGTTTCCTCATCTGTAAAATGAGGAAGATAATAGTAATTCCATCATAGTGTTGCCATGAGTATTAATAAGTTAATATTTGCAAAGCTTTTTGAACAATACTTCAACATGGTGAGCTTTATAAGCACTCAGAAAAATATTGTTACATTAAATTGATGAATTTATTAGGATAAGGAAAGGCCTTGAAATCACTGATGTTGGTATTGAGGCCGGTGCCTACCTCCTGAGAGTCCTGTCTCCCTACTTTCTGTTTTCTGGAGTCTTACCCACATAAGCACTTCACATTCACATGCCAACTAATTTTTCTAAAGTACAAGTTATTAATGACTTAAATTATTAATTCCTTAATTCCCAGTGCATTGGCTTTTTAAGGGCAATAACAATGAGTCTCTAACATGGCTGCACATCAAACGTACCTAGGGAATCTTAAAAGCATAAAGTCCTAATGCCCAGTGTTAGAAACTCAAAAATGAGGCCCAGGCATCCATATTTAAGCAAGATTTCCATAAAACTCGACATAGACAGTTCCACTGTTATTTGGGGAACTTCAACTATAGAACATTTAAAAGGCTTCACAAAGAAAAATATTGAATTTTTAGTGAAGAAATTTTGGGCGCTGTGGTTAGTGTATTGGTGGTAGAGGTATATTTTGCAGTATGGGACCTCCTTTGGCTGTTAAAATTGTACCATGCCTTCATCACCGTGGCTTGGTACCTCCATGGTTCTTCAGAAGCATTCCCATAAATCTTCCAAGTACAAGAGTATTGTTGCCAACCCCTTTTTTACTGGTATCATTTTCAAGGGTGATAGAAAATATTTATTCTGACATTCTTCCTCTTTGATATTCTTCTTGCGAATACTTCTCTTTAAGAGACTCTGACTTATTAAATCAGTAATTTTTTATAGCTTTCCTTTCCCATCTTTCAACACTCCCTTGGTTCATGCTCCATCAATTATGTAAAATTATTAATGGGTATAAAATACACTTAACCTTAACTTCTTTTTCTGCATCTTTTCCTAGTCATCTCATGTGATTATCACGAGCAGCATAAAAATAAATTTACAAAGTGCTTTGAGATCCCTAAGCCAGAGGGGACTTTGTTTCTTGGGCGTTTTAGTTCATTAAGTATTGTAAGTAACAGAAAATATGCTGAGGCCTGAGGAAGTTGTGGTCGTGACCAGTGAGATTAATATGGTGACATTGACAATAACTATGATTATCTCCATCATCCTTATTATGACCTCCTGGCTGTGCAGCTGTAGTTGAAGCAGCTTCAAAGGAATGGTTTATTAGCGTTCAAATGAGAAACCAAAGGTTCTCCCTGGATTATTTAAGGCCATGAAAAAAAGAATGAAATGGAGGACTAATGACTTGGAAAAATATCAAATGCTATATGACTATGAAAAAGAATCTTTATTGATATATCATGACAATATTTAGCCTAGGTAAAAAAGCACAGTAGCTCAACATCAAAGACTAGCTCAAATAAAAGTAGTGTTACATTTGTTTCCCATAGGCTGCATTAAAGTATAAAAGTAAGCATTGACCAACAATGTGGAATACAAGACGTTTCGTAAAGACCTCTTCGGGAGTAGGAAAATCCTTTTTATTTAGCCAAAACTGTTAGAGAAGGAAAACCAATGCTTATGAGCCCAAGTTCACTTAATTTATTTCTTATAGATTTTAGTAATATGTAATAAAATATTTTTGGTACTGAGAACAATTTATTTTTTACAAAAGTCACGCTTCTTCATTCCCATTTATTATCATATTTTATCACCACTTGAAGGTTAATCCAAGTTAGGAAACATATTTTGGCATTATATCCAGTAGGTTAAAAACTCAAATAATATTATTACAAATCAAGGATTAGTGATAACATGACTCTATAAATATCTTGATTCTGCATCCTTGTTTCAATTACTTCTCCTCAGTAATGTTTTATTTATTTCACAAGCCTTCTTTTAAATAACTTTGGACACCAAAGTGGAAAATAAATTTGTAGTAGGAATCTAGGAAAAATATAATAGGTAGATTTTTAACTTAGTCAATTTTCAACCAATGAGTAAATCAGCCCCAAATCTGTCAATCATTAGCTATATAATTTATGAAATTTAGAGCAACTTTCATAATAACTCAAAGAGTCATGTGCCCTTCTAAAAACCAGATCCTATAAAAAATTTGTTCTCATTCACATAAGAAATGTTTTAAATTGCCTAGAGCCTAGAACAAGACAGACAAGTTCCTATTTTCATGGAATCTGTATTCTAGAGGGGTAAGACAGACAATGAACAAATACAGTAAGTATAAATATATTATGAGCTATGATAAAGATCAAACAAGGTGATATGAAATAATGTTTCTGAGAGACAAAGATTGAGTAGACAGAAAATTCCCTTCCAAGGGGGTAATATTTAAGGTAAGTCTTAAATGGCATGAAGGAGATTGCCCTAGAAAGATCAGAGGGAAAGGGCATTTTCCCTGCTGAGGACCTAATATAGGAATGTATTCCAGGGACAAACTGGAGACTGAGCAGAAGAAGAGCTGGGAAATGAGAAGTGGCCAACAAGGAAGGAGCACAATCAGGAGAGAAAAATGTTCCTATAAAAAGAAATAACCTAAGACAAATCTACTAAGATAAGGATAGTAAAGTGATCATTAAATTTGGCAGAATGTAGGTTGTTGCTGACCTAATGCTGCACAGTTTCAGAAGAGTAGAGGGGTAAAAGCCAACTGAAGTTATCCAAGGAAAGAATGAAATGGGGAGAAAATGGAGATAGTAATATAGTTAACACTTTAGATAAGTTTTTCTCCGAAAGGGAGCTGGGCAATATGGCAGAAGCTGGGAGAAAAAAAAAAAAATCAAGGAAATGTGTTTATGCTAGTGGGAATAATTCAGTACACAGGGGTAAATTGATAAACAGAAGGAATTTTTTTAGGATGAGAACCCTGAATTAGCAGAGGCATGGGCTGAAGAGCATGCACCCAGGTGCTGGCTCTGGGAGAAACAGGGATGTACCATCTCTTGTAATGGAAAACATGAGAAAATGGATGCTCAGAGGGTGATTTGCATCTTGGGATAGAGGTTGGCAGTTTGAGGAGCTATGAAAATTGTGACACAGTCTCATTTTGGAGAGTGAGAAATGAGCATATATAAAAGCATAAGGACAAAAAAGCAGTATTCCATGCCCAGATATGATTTGTGGCCCTGAGTTTAAATTGCAATCAGTCAGAAATTCATGCTTTCCTCCAGGCTTGTTCAGCTGCCCATGTGGAATAAGAAATAGTGGGATAACCTGAGTTAGAGTATTTTGGGGAAAGTAAAACGGAGGAAAAGAAGAGCAAGAGAGAGTTAAATGTTTTTTTAAAGTATGTAGTTACAATGATGTATTAATAATATGAAATACCAGCTGAATAAGGAAACAAGAGAAGAAATTGGAGAGATCATAAATATTGAACAAGAGCAAACACTGATGATTTGAAAAACTTGAAAAGATCAAAGCACAGCTGGAGTGGGAATGAGGGAGAAAGATGGGCAGTAAGGTTGAAGAATTGGATACAGAAAATTGGGGGAGCAGTAGAGTTGTCGGTGGTAATGAAGTCAAGGGTATACCCGTGGGAGTGGGTAGCTGTTCCGGGGTAGGAGAAAAGGACACAGCAGATGAGGGAGGTCAAGGAACTCTAGGGCCAAGGTGTTGGCCGAGGTTTTCACAAGGATATTGAAGTCACCAATGAAAATAACAGATAGAGTAGTGGAGAAGGTGACAGAGATTCGCATAAAGAAATCTTCTGTGAATAAGAGGAGGGGCCAGGAGGTTAGTTTGTCAGCTATAAAAAGGATAGTATAGTCTGCCATGAATTTCAAAGAAGTCTGAGTGTTTCAAGGATGGCGGAGAAGAAGTAATTGTGGAAGCACAAAAGAATAGAGACACCAACTTCACTATCAAACCCCAAGGATTATCTGCATTAGTGACCAAATTATTCTCTTTGTATTCAAATAATCTGTGTTGTGTCGACGACACAAAATCTGTTCCATCAACTGTCATAGCTAGAAAGGGATAGTATTTCATTTCAGTTCAACTCTCTTTTCTCATTTTTATTCTATTACATAAAGATATTTAACCTCACTCACAGAGATACTCTAGAGAATAATTAGCTATTATACCTAAAGTATTTGAAATTATTATACATTCAATTCCATTATTCATCTTAAGATTTTCCTTACAGGAAATAAACTTTGACATCTTAGGGTATTGCATTGGGACATAGAGAATTGGAACTATATTCTCGTAGGTAATAATAATGCATGCTCACCCTTTCCTTTTCCCTCTCAAACTGAAAACATAACAATTTAACACTAAAGAAATGATCTTCCCTTTGGCTGAGTGGAGCTAACAATGCAAAATAATCAGCATATCTGGGGTACAATTTGCAGGGACAACTTACAATACATGTTTTCCAGTTCTTTTGACAAATGCATTGGCTCCGTTGGCACCCTATGACAGATTCATTTCTATCTGTCTCTTTTTATATTGTATCTCACAAGGAGGATAAGAAAAAAACATATTATACAACATAACGGTTTGTTTTTTCATTTCACGTTCACGATTACTCAAGTCACAAATGACATATGATCGAAACCAGTAATACATAGCTATGCCTGACAGAGGACATTTTTCATCTTGCAAGTCTGGGTTACAGCTTCAGCAGCAGGTGTTGTGAATCTCAGTGGAATGAAACAAGCTTCTAAACTTGTTTCTCAGGCTGGACATACTTCAGAGTGTTTCATGGGACCAGATATAAAAGGAGCAGTTTTGCTTTTCTATTTTCTAAAATTTCTCTAAATCATGGAAGTCTTTGGCTTACTTCTGGACTCTAATCTTGGCTAAGTATTTTAACATAGTGTTTTTTTCCCTTTGATTAGAGCTTAGTTACCTAGCCCACCTTTGCTGTCCTTTGCCCGACTTCTTTCCTCTGCAACCTTGATGCTGTTGGATCACAGCTGTGTGCAGTCAATTCCTATACACCGAATGATAGTTCACATCTCTACACCATCCCTGCTGCTTGGAACACCTTTACCTTCTTCAGCCACCTGGAATCTTCCAACACATCCTTCAAGATTCAACTAAAGCATCACCTTCTTTGCGACACTTTTCCGGTCTACTCTATTCTCTTCCGCAGTTCATCATTCCTTCTCCTTTCTTTCCATGTGCATTTGAACATCAATTATTGTTAGGGTGGCCATATAATGTACTGTATAAACCAGGACACTTTTGAGAGTAAAGAGGTACATTGTTGATAATTACACTGGGACATCAGGCCTAAAGTATGACTGTCCTGGCTAACCAAGATGTGCAGTCACCCTAATTATAGCACTTATGTCATTGTATCGTGGAAACATCCTCCCCCTGCAACCAGACTAGGCGGGCAAGGCTGAATTCTTATGCCTCGTGAAATGGCCAGTGGTATTTAAATACTTGGTGGATCACCCTACCCCACTCTTTGTAAGCTTCCAGTCCCCACCCATGTGGTTTGGATGGAGCTAAACCCATCTGCCTTTATCCCATGTGGAAGGCACACGACTCAGTATCCACTGGTCCGAGCACCATGAGTTACTGGCCAGCCTTCAGTCAGTCATTGGTTCAGATCTGCACATGTTCCAATTAGAGCCAATCTTGTGAATTTGGTTCCCAAGAGAAGGGGAAGGCCAGTTTCCACTTTTGTTTTTCTACTGTGAACCTGGAACTTCCAGGGGACCCCTCACCTCCAAGGAGAGATACTCATGAGAATGAAGCCAACATTGAACGAAACAGAATCAAGGCATAGATTCCCCAAAAGACCACTGGAGCATTTTTGTTCAGTCTTGACTAAAGCTAGATTTTTTTCCTAATCTGTAGTTTTGAGTTATATGAACCCATAAGTACCCTTTTTGCTGAAGTCAGCTTGCATTGGGTTTTGGTCCTTTGCAGGAAAAAAAATCGTCATTATCCTGAATGACAAGGCCTGGACCACAGGAAACACTTGATAAATATAGTCAGTCCTTGGTATCTGTGGGTTCCTCATCCATGGATGCAACCAATTGTGGATTGAAAATATTCAGGAAAAAAATTGGGAGATTGCGTCCATACTGAACATGTATAGACATTTTTTTCCTGTAAATATACCTGAAACAATACAGTATAACAACTATTTATGTAACATTTACATTTTATTAGGTATTACAAGTGTTCTAGAGATGATTTAAAGCATACAGGAGGATGTGCCTAGGTTATATGCAAATACTACACCACTTCATATAAAGGGCTTGAGCATCTAAGAATTTTGGTATCCACGAGGGTCGTGGAACCAATCTTTCATGGATGCCTGGTTGAACAAGTTGAGTGAATGGAACTTGTGGGTGGTCTCAGGACTGGGAATGACTGGAAGTAACTCTCCCAGCTGTGGCTTTCTAGAGCTTATCTCCAGGTTATCTGTAGTCATTCAGGAGTGCTCTGCCACAGCACTACTTTTTTTCTTGGAGAGCAGCCTGGGCGGTCAGCACGGGCTCTAATTTCTGTTTGCGTCTATGCTTTTCTATTTTATGGGCACTTTTTGATATTGGTGACTTGGGGACAGCTAGTAAGGTAAAGATGGTGTTAACTTGCAGTTGATGCTTACAGAAGTAATTGAAAATGAGACCTATACCATCAGAATGAAAATCATCTTCTTTCTAGTCATTTCTCCCACCTTCTGTTACCAAGACAAAGGAACTTTGAGTTTAACTGCTTTAACTACCCAAGCACACCAACACCCCAGACTGCCAATTTGGTCTAACTGGCCCAATAACCTCAGCTCTAGATTTCCTCTAAACCAAGAAGACTTGTATAAAAATATATAGAAAGAAAATATTTTAAGGGCTTCAGGTATCAAGGCCTATGAAACACTTTTATGGTAGGGAGGACATGGAAATTGTCATAATCATTACATAAACAGGACCCACCTGGGATAAAAACTCACCAAAAGACCTAATGTGCTTAGCACCATAGTGAACACAAATTAGTTCACTTATTAGTCTATCAATTCATTCTAGATTCTGGAGGAAATGAACCAGAGTGGAGCTGCCTGGCAAAATTCAACTTGGGAATCTAGATTTCAAATGCATCCTCTGAGGAGTGAAAGCGGGTGGAACATAAAGGATGCAATTTTGATAAAACATGTATAAACATGCATTTGAAATAATTGTATTTGGGAGATTGTTGGATAAAAATTCATCTCTTCTATTTCCCTGAACTAAGCACTAAATAGTGTTAACATTAATATATAAAATGACAGGTTAATGTCACCCCACCCAGCCATCGGTTATTTAAACAACTTGATTCTAATGGTTATTTAACCAAACTTGATTCCTGACCCATTTAGGCATCAGGAGCTCTAGGCCACATTCCAGAGGCCAAAGGACACTTCCTTTTCCTATATGGCGTACATTATCTCATGGGGGTATTCATCCCCCATGCCCCAAACCTATTCCCTATATAGTTAGGTAATTTTTTAACAGCATAAATTAGATCATGTAATTCCATAGCTTAAAACACTCCACTGGATTTTCATTCACTTAGAATAAAATCCAAAAATTAAAAATAAAAATACCATATAATCCAGCAATCCTACTTCTTATCCAAATAAAGTATATTTATTCAAAGGCATTGCAATCAGGATCTCAAAGAATTATTAGTAATCCTATGTTTATTGCAGCACTATGCACAATAGCCAAGATG
>RJWJ010043102.1:0-12725 GCA_004363605.1 Indri indri | reverse complement strand
GCAGAAAAGCCTGCCCTTCAGAGATGCCTTCTCCTGGGTTAATGACTTGGATTATTCTGTTTATCACAAGCCAAAGGTGATTTGGTAGTTGCATTGATAATAGCTCTTTCTCAAATTGCTTCCCCTTGGGGTTTCTGCCTTGTTTTTTGTTTTGTTTTGGATATGTAGAGTTTTTGGCCACACAACTGTCCCCAAACCTGGACACAGAGTAGGCACTGGGGCCTTGGGCACAGAAAGGCTCAAAGAGAACTTGAGCCAATGCTCTGGGGGAAACACTGAGAACCTGGAATGGTGCACCTCCCACCCCAAGTCTCAAAACAGGGCTGTGTGGGAGGAGCCCTTCCCCTGACTGTCACCAGCAATCCCACTGCAGGCAGGAGACCTCAGGAGGGGCCTGGACTCTGGGTTCAATTCTGGAACTTTCCATGTGTGCACCTCAAGCTTCTTGCCCTACCTGCCAGTGTTGCTAGGGGAAAAATAGTACCGTTCTAGAAAAAGCTCTACAATGTTTGAAAAATATTCCAGCAGATGGGGATGAGGGTCTTCTAACTCCACAGCTACCGGCACCAAAGTCTCTAATGCCTATTGTTTGTTCCTACAGCGATTTTCCTAGAGTTGCTTTTCCTTCACACATCCTTGGGGTTGTTACTATTTGGGGTTTCCCAAGCATGGCCCCAACACTCATGATTCAGGAAAGACTGTCTAAAGCCAAGAGAGTCTTCAATATCTCAGCGTCCTCTTGCCTGGGCCTTATTAAGTATCTCTAACCTGATTATAACGCTTCTCTATGTAAATGCCCCATAAAGATTCCCAGTGCTCTTCAGAGAAAGGCTAGTCCTTTCACACGGCTAGTCCTGGCCCAGCCCTGCTGCCCACCTCCTGCCATTTTCCCACATGTTCTATCAGCTCCGGCCACACTGGCCTTCTTCTTTCTGAGGTTCACACTTGCCATGCTCCATCCTACTGCAGAGCCTTTGGACACGGTGTCCCCAACCTAGAGGGCCCCTTCCTCCCTTTTTCTTGCTCTTCCCTCACACAGCCGTCCTGTCTCAGCTCCTGAGCCACGCTGCCTGGAAAGCCTTCCCTGACCTCCCTCACCATGTTTAACTCCATCTAATAAAGGCTCCCGTACGTAGTCTACAGTTCATTCTCCTGCGAGCACTTCACACAGCTGCAATTTTACACTTGCTCGGGTGCTTTTGGGATTAACATCTGTCTCCCACCTTGGATTTTAAGCTCTGCGAGGGAAGGGACCATGACTGTTTTGGTCACTAACTGTATCACCACTGGCACAGAATAGAGGCTTAATAACTATCAGATGGGTGCACAGAGGGAAGGATGAATACACAGTCCCAGCAGGACTGTCTTCTTCCCCTCCCAAGTCTGTACACCCTACCCTCTCACATTTTCACCTTTGGTCATCAGTTTCCTCTGCCCAGAAGTTCCTGACCCCACATCGTGACTGGTTTCTTCAGAGGGCTGCCTCCCCTACTACTAGAAACAGACCTTGTACACCGTCTCAGATTTCTTAAGGCAGTGCCTTTATTTCTCTTTCTTTTGATTGGCACCCCCACGTTCACTGGGTCACCCCTCTGCTTTTTGATTGACCAGAATACCAACCACAGAGCTTCCTGGCCAGTACCTGAGGGGCAGAGGATGCCAACTCAAAGTGAGGTAGCATCAGCTCCTCAAGGGACAAAGCTTTACCAACCTGGAAAGGGAGATGGAGGGAGGCTGGCAGATAAGTCTACCCCCCTTTCTCTCTCCTATGGGTTGTTTCAGGCGTGGCCCCTCCTTGGGACCCTCCCGCAGAAGAGACAGATGTGGTTCTTCAGGCTTGCCAGAAGGTGTCAGTTAGCATGGTAAAACATCCCAATGCATTGTACGGCATCTTCCCTTGTGCCACTTCTCCTTTCCCTCACCCTCACCACCCTGGGCTTGTATCTTCCAAATAAATTGCTAGCACCTTAATCTTTCCCTCAGACCCTGCTCTCTTGAGCATCCAGGCAGATATCCTCTGACATTGTGTGTGTCCCCTAAAGAGAGCAACTACACCCATAGCTCAAGCACACAGTACAGTACTTAGAGAATCTGCTCACGGAATGTCCAATGAATGAACAAAGCAACTGAAAGTACGGCCTGGACTATCAGAAGGGAATTCATAATCCCACTGCTTAATCCTGTACTAGTCAGCACCGGCCATCAGTGGTACTGAGTTTAATTTTTGAGAAACCCATTTTAAAACTGTGTCTCTCAAATTTTTCAAATGATGGACCTCTTAAAGAATCTGATTAAAGCCATGAACCCCCCCTTCCCAGAAAAATGCACATATGCATCTGTCCACTTTCAGTTCAGAGAATTCTCAGAACCCCTGGAGCCTCATCCACAAATTTCACGTCGAAAAACCCTGCTTTAGAAAAGCAGACAAAGAATAACACAATTAATGGACAATGACAAGCAGAGCAGCTGACATCACATTTTATAAGGAACAGCTGAAAGAACAACTAAATCTTAAAAGAAAATAAAAATCAGGGATGGACAACATGAAAGTTGGTGTATTTAAAGGCATATCGAGTGGAAGAGGATTAGATGTTTGTTCCTATAGTATCTCCCCTTCTGGGAGTGACTCTCTGATTGCCCCCATTAGACTTAGCTGTGCCTCCTCCTTGTTGAGATAGCCCCATGAGTATGCTGCAGTTCTAACCCTTAAAATATTAGTCCTTTATCTAAAGGGACAGGTAGGGATAGGGATCCATTTTGGCCATAAATGCGAAAAAAAAGCAGTGACAGTAGACCCAACGCCCAACCGTGTTTCTTCTCTGCTTTGTAAAATCATCCTTACCTCAGGGGCCCTACAGAAACAGGTGGCAGGCTGGCTTTGGCCCTAGGGCAGACATCATAACTTACTTCACCCTGGGTTCCCAGTTCTAACACAGTGACGGGTATACAGTCAAAGCTTAACCTCTGTGTGCTGAATGGAAGGATGCCCCACCAAGACTCCTTCATCACCCGGTTTGAACTGACCTCACCCCATCTTGCAGCGCCCGCTGACCACTCTTAGGCACCCAGTTATGCTGTGTGTTGCAGCTGTCCGCAGACTGCAGTGACCAAAAATGAGTGGCTTAGAAAAACCAGAGAATTCTTTCTTTGCCAATTTTCAGATTGGTTTTTCAGCTTCCGATGTGAAAACATAAAATAACCACTCACTATGCATTTCCATAAGCTAGCCTTTTAAAAGTATTATCAAAAGTGGGGATGACGCCAAGAAATCTGTTAAATATTCTTGTGCAGCTGTTCACATCTTAGCATTTAATTAGTTATAATTGCAATTTAAAAAACAATTAAACTCTGTGGGGGTTATTTACTGCATCTCCTGATGATTCTGTCTTTATGCGCCTCAAAAGAGACAACTGGAAAGCAAGATCTGGGTCCAGAACTGCTGAGATTGAAGAGACAAGTTATTGTCACTGATAGTTAATTTCCTTTACCATTCTTTTGGGGTAACGTTGGGGTGATTCTTTTTATGCATCATCTTGCAATTTTAGAACACAAATTTCTAACTTTTGAAATAATACAGCCAAAACTTGGTGGTATTAGACACGTAGTTTTCTTTTCACTCATATCCTCAGCACAGGAAGACCAAGAACTGCCATTTCTGAAGGTCCTTGCCCCCATCATAAACTAGTCAGCATTTATAGTCCTAAAAACAAGTTGGAACCAAAATTTACATACTGCCAGCCAAGAAGTTGGGATGCAAAAACAAAGGGGAATTAAAGAGTGTTAATATTCTTGTCTTATACAATAGAAAGCTAACAATTAAGTTAAACTTTGCTAGGAAATAAATGGATTTATGAATATAAGAAAAAATTGGAGCCCATAAATGCAATGTGGTATCCTAGGTGGAACCCTGGGACAGATAAAGGACAGTAGGGAAAAACTAAGGAAATCTGAATAAACACGGATATTAGCTAATAATAATGTATCACTATTGGCTCATTAATTGTGACCAATGTACCATACTAATGTAAGATGCTAACAGCAGAAATTAGATGCAAAGTATGTAGGAACTCTCTGTACTATCTTTCTGACCTTTCCATACATCTATAACTAAAGTAAAAGGTTTATTAATTTTTAAAAATAAGGATAGTACCTAAAGAATATAATTAAGATATGTAGTTTATAAAAGAGGTAGAGAAGAAAAAAGTAGATTGAAAAATATTTAATTAGTCCAAAAGAAGGCAGAAAGCCAGGCACAGTGGTGTGTACCTATAATCCCAGCTACTTGAGAGGCTGAGGTGGGAGGATCGCTTGAGTCTAGGAGGCCAACCTGGGCAACATAGCAAGACCCTGTCTCTAAAAGAAAGACAATCTAATTCAACTGGTCTTGGGTGAACATGGTCAGAATACCAGTATTTTTAAAAAGCTGACCAGAAGTTTCTAATATACAGCAGGGTTGCACAGACAGGAGCCTATAAGGTGAGCTATGGCAGACAGAGTCTGGATGTTAAGGTATCAGCTAATTGTCACAGCACAGTACAGATGTGAGAATTCCAGATCAGTATCATTTTCTCTCTCTCCAGCAGCAATTAACTCACTGTGCAGACAAGAATGGAGTTACGTGGCTGCAGACCAAGGAATGCCAAAGATCGCCAGCAAACCACCAGATGCTAGAAAGAGGCAAAGAGATTTCTCTACATGTTTTAGACGAAGCATGGCCCTGCCAAAACGTTGATTTCAGACTTTTAGCCTCCAGAACCATGAGAGGATAAATTTCTGTTGTTCTGAGCCACCCAGCTTGTATTATTTTGTTACAGCTGCCCTAGGAAACCAATGCAGCTTCCAATTAGGTATGGGATGGGGGAGCACAAATGAAAACTTGATAATCTAACAGAAGACAGGGAATTTTTGTCATTGCAAGAAAAAAAAAGAAAAGAAGAAAGATTTTATTAATATATAACAAATACAAAATAACATGGCAGAAATAAATTCAAATATATCAGTAATTCAGAAGCTATGGACATATTAAATTAACTTAGCAGACAAAATGCTGAATGGGTTTACAAATATGATTCATTGATACATGATTTTCAAATGACACTTCTAGAACAACAGAACAAAATGATACAAGATACATAAAGAATAAAGTAAATGAAAAAGATACACCAAACAGTAACTTAGAAAAAAAAAAAAAGCTAGTGTACCAATACTAATCATAGAGACAAAAAGTAACAATGTGTGCTCATAATACTCCAACAAGAAATAACTTCAACGTCCCTAAAAAACACAACCTACAAAACCACAAAGGGAAAACTGACAACCATAAGGACAAACAGAAAAATGCACAGTCAGAATGGGAGATATTCTCTTCCAAGGGAAGTGGTCTGAGAAAAGACATAGGTAAGAATGAGTAGGACAACATAGGATGTGAATAACTTGACCAGCAAGATTAATCTAAAAATATGTATAAAACCCTACTCCCTATGAACAGAATTCATATTTTTTTAAAGCATGCAGGAATATTTATAAAATTGACCATGTACTAGGTTTTCAAGGATTTCAAAGAACCAGGGGTCACGTAGGCAACATTCCTTGACCAAAACACAATATTGTTTATCTCTAAATTCGACTTCACTCAGAGAGAAATGCAAATTAAACTACAATGAAATAGCATTTTTCAATTACCTTGCAAATACAAAATAATAGTAACACACTGTGTTGGTGAGGATGTAAGAAAATGGGACTCTCGGCTATCGGGGGTAAATTGACAGAATATCAAAATTTAAAATATATATTTCCCCTTTGCTCCCAGTCCATTTCTAGGAGTTTCTCCTGTGGATACATTTAACAAATGTACAAAAATAAGAATGCACAAAGATATTCATCACAGTGTTGATTGTTATAGCAAAAGATACAAAAACCTTATTGTCCACCAATGTGGGAATGATTAAATTGTGGTCTTCTCACATAGTTGAATATTAACAACAATGATGCAACTCCACGTTTACTGATATGGAAGAGATCCAAGATTTGCGAGATGCAGAACAATGTGTATAGTCATAATCCTAATTTTTATAAGGAGAAGGGTATCTACATTCCAGAAATATACCCAAGAATCTGCTAACAGTACTTGCTTCCAGAAAGAAGTATTGGGAGACAGGAGAGACCTACTTTCACAAAATATCTTTTTGTAATATTTGTATTTTTACCATGTTCATGTATTACTATTCAAATAATAAATAGGCAAAAGCTCATTTTATTTGTTCATTTAAAATATATGCTTTAAATAAAATGAAGTCTGTAGTGCTAAGCCTAATAAACTTATTGCAGAAATTCCAAATTCCTTCCTACATTCCCTTTAAATTCCTTTATTTATGAACTGTCAGGGCTAACATGCCTGTACACTTAAACCTGCAAACATGTTCAACAAGGTTTTCAGGAGGTTCATTATCGAACTGGTATATGTAAAGGTGCTCAGTCAAAATGGCAGGGCGGGAACAGCACGAACAAATGAAAGGCTGTTTCCCTTTGTGGTAGACCAACTTGACAAACCGTGGCTACCTCTCTGCTCTCTCTCCCTCCCCTACCCCATGTGGATACACCAAGCACGTTCTGGCCCTGCCTCAGGACCTTTGCATGCACTGTTCCTGTTTCCTGGAATGCTCCCACCCAGTCACATGGCTTACTCCCTGGATTCACTCAGTTCTCTGCCCAAACGTCACTTAGTCAGAAAGGCCGGCCCTGGCCAGCTTATCTAGAGCAGTATTACCCTCCCAATCTATCTCCTTACACTGTTTATTTCTTTTTTCATCACTCACCACTATCTGACATGATCTTTATGCTTGTATGTGGGGCTCCCACATTAGAAGATAAGCCCCATGAGGAGAGGGACTTTGTTTACTGCTATCTACTAGTACCTAGTAGCACATTGTAGGTACCAAATAAATATTTTCCCCATAAATAAAATAAATTTTGCAGATGGGAACTCTAGAGCATAGTTTTCTTTATGTTTTGGCCAAACCCTTCCTAAAGTATTTGTTTATTTTTGTGAACTGCAGCTTTCTCTCGTCTTTTATGCCTAGCTAACGATCAAAGATAGGACGAACGGAGAAAAGTTCTTTTTGGAAAAAGAGGAAACTCAAGGATGGAGAAAGGAATTGTACCATGATGCTGGGTTTTGTTAAAATTCACCAGGCTAACACGCTACTGGTTCAGAAATGTCATTTATTTTCTTGGTCACCCAATCCTAAAAGTAAGGGAAAACCTTTTTTCAGACAGTTTGGGGAATAAAACACCAATGCTACAGAAGTACAAGAATTCTCAAAGCAAGGATGAGTTTAAAGAAGTTATTTGAATCTAAGAGCATGGGAAGGACATTGGCCCTCATGGCCTGGCATGTGTGAGCCAGATCTAGCTAAGTCTCTGGGTCAAGCATTCAGCTGCCCATCCCCTGGCTGGACACCGCTGACTCCTGTCAAATTCAGCTCCCTACTGGACTTCTCCCATTCGCCTTCCCTGGGCCTCACTTATCAGAGAAATGGCACTTGCCTATGTCAGAGAATGACAGGGACAGAAAGAAGTCTTATCACCTTGCCACTTCTAAACAGTTCTGCCCTGAAGGTTCTCCCCGTACTTTGGTTCGTTAAGGGAGCCCCACATCCCGCTAGGTATTGAGTCACGAGCTCACCCATCACCTTAGCCTCCCCAGCTCCGGCTCCGAGAGAAGATGGTGTTAGGCGTGGGCAGCAGGCCAAATGCCCCACTGTCCCCAGCCCTTCCCCACCGTGGCCTGTCACCCCGTAAATACAGAACTACCTAATTCCTGCCCACAGCCACATGGTCCTCTGGGAGCAGGTTATATGCTTTTGTGAATTTGCACACAGCCTGGTGTCAGCCCAATAAACCACTTCTGGAATCCAATTCTGGTAAAGAAAATAACTGCCTACTATTAAAAGACAGAAAGGAAGAAAAGAAGGAGAGAAAGAAAGAAGGGAAGGAAGGAACAGAAAGGACAAAAAGGAAAGAAAGGGGACCCTTCTCTGCTTCCCACCCATGGGCTTTTCCAGGCTCTAGGAAGTTCTTATACTCTAACCTAATTCCTCCTTGAATCAATATAAGACTTATGTATATGTCTCCCATTTTCACTGGAAGTGGAGAGGAGTTCATAAATACAGTCCATATTAGATATCTTCAATTACTTAAGGGCCCTTCTTTGCCTTCTCTTCTCTAGAATAAACGAGCTCTCTTCAAGTCCATGGCAATCATCCAATTTATTTCATTGCCACCTTGATCTTAAAAAACTGCAAATTCGAATGAGAGATTAAATAAATAGTTATACCGCTGCAAGTTCTGCTCCTCTTACACTTAAACTTGCCCAATTATTATACCTCTCTGCTTGTTATATTTTGAGCAGTGCAGGGAATGTGAAAAGAATTGCCTTTTCGAGCATCTGTCACCACTGACCCTGGGTTACCTCTGAAGTGTATGCTTACAGCATTTACCTAAAATTATTAAGTGCTCCACTGACATTATTACAACAGGGGGCAGGAAGAGTGTCAACCTAATGAAGCGTCAGATTAGATCTGATGGTCTCCATCTGAAAATCAGCACAGGCCAGGCTGTGTGCTAATCAAATCACCAAAGGCCCTTCGCCCTTGGACAACAGCAGCCTTTGTCTACACCTGAGAGGAAAATGAGCTGCCTACTTTGCAGTGCTAATCAGTTTAGTGGAGAACGGGTTATGTTCCACGGGGAAAAGCTGGGCTCTCCCCTTCCAGGGCAGGCATCCAAAGCCAGGGGCTCCAGGAGGCAATAAACCATTCCTTCCTGAGTTGGAACTCAAACCACTTCACTGGAAAGGCTGACACTGTGTCCTTGAGTTCAGAATTGCCAGCACTTTTCAGGGTGCTTATGTGTAATAAGGTTTCCATGTATGTTTATTGAATAAATGAATGAGTGAGTTATTAAGATTTACATCTGGTTCTGAACTTTCTGGTAACCAAAGCAAAAAGAGGAACATACTAGTTTACACAGCTTTCATATGTGCATGAGAGAGAACACTGCTTTAGAAAATACAGTGCTGCTAATGTTCTTTTGGAGAATGTTGAGCACATGCTTCTGTGCATTCTTAAAATCCTTTGCTGAAACCCATGCAAAAGACCACGTTCGCTGCTTTATCTGCTAGCTAGAAAGATCTGCTGGTCACAGATGGATTTCCCATCCACATACGCTTATGTGGCAAAGATCAAGGTGAGTAGCTTCTTCTCTACGTCCTTAACGGCCAACGTAAACATACGATGGAGTTGCATTCACCCGAACTGGCTGGTTGGGCCTGGAACAAGAGATCGCACATTCCTAATGGCAGGTAACTCCCACAGAGGGTAAATTTGGTTTAGCGATGCATCCACAGTTTCTCAGCAAGTGATCAAATTCCACTTGCTAATTATGTGCAACTAATTCTAGACTTATTTTTCCTGCCTAGGTATATATTTACCAATGACAAGAGACTGAATCCATATATTCAAACAGGGGTGCAGACAGTGGAAGAGAGAACATAATCTGAGTTTAAAAATACTAATTTCATTGAATAATATCATCACACATACTCCCTCAACCCAGAAAGACAAAAACCACAATATATTGTCCTACCTTCTAAGCAAAATAAATAGAAACTTAGAGGAAGCAATAAGCCTTCTGAATTTTGGAATTTAATGATACTTTATAAAGTGTGAGAAGATTAACTCCTAGTGGCAGCCAGGTTGCAGTGAAACAGATAATTTTACATGGTATTAGAGGTAGTGTCATTGAAACATTGTGCCAAACTGTCCCAGAAAGATTTTATTAAAATTTTAAATATGTATTCCTTTGATCCAGCAAGTTCACATCCAGTTATCTATTATAATGAAATAAAGAATATGTCTTTATAAACTACAAAGATGTGTGTATGGGGATTTATGTGCAGTACATGCGTGTTTACGGAAAAAAAAGAAAACAATCTAAATGCCTATTAATAAGAACTTGATTAAACAAACCATGGCATATTTAAGAACCACAATGAATATTTCATTCTTATATGCAAAAATATTTATCAAGCATCTGTTATGCTGAGCTTGGTTCTAAGCACAAGAGTTACATCACACAAAATATACAAAAATCTCTGCTCTCGTTGAGTTTATATTTTAGACATAATGTTTTTAAATAAATTCTTAATTGGTAAATCCCAAAATGGCTACATATTTTTTAAATAGAGACATACATATATTTGGGAGATACATATTTTCCGATTTATATAATGCCAGATGTGCCCTTGAATGAACCTCTTGCAAAAGCTCTGAAGCTCCTGTGGGTCTCAGGCAAACAGGAAGCCAGCGGAGTATCTTAAAAATAAAATAATAGCACAATGAGCATTGGAACACACTTACATGGTTTCAACCCTGGCTTTGATATATACACTAACTGCATGATCTTTACAATGTACTTAACCTCACTAATCCGGTTTCCTTCTCTTTGACTCACTGGATTACCATAAGAATTCAGGAAAAAGAAAATTATCAAACACTCATTACAAGATGCCTAGAAAACAGTAGATGCTCAATAAACATCTGTTTCCTTCACTCTCTCCTTAGCCTGCCTTGGGATTCAGAACACAACTATACTACTTACTGCCTTTCTCTACTAATTTATTATGCAGCGCAAAAGAAAATGCATCCATCAAAAACATTTAAATGAAGAATTATTTTTGCTGGATCAAAGGATTTTTAATTCTCCCCTCTGTCCTCTTTCCTTATCTCAGCCCACACATACGCAGCAAGAATCAATCAATCTTCTTTCCCTCGGCTGCTGCATCTTTGTGCTTCTTAGCATTTTTCCCCCTTCACAGAAGAAGCTGGTTTAAAAATAATTTTTAATTAAGCAGATATTCATTAGCTTATTTTCACCTGTATTCACATTTGTCTTCGCAAAATAATTATTTTCTCATAAAGCCTCTCGGTCAGCAAGGGCGAATGTTTCTGCGGGATTTGGAGGAGCCATATCCTGCAAGTCTTCAGTTGACTGCCACACTCTCGCAAGTTGTTTTCCATTGGATGTTTCCTCTTAATTCTTACACTTCACTTAGTGCCTCAGTCTGTGAGCACAATGAAATCTTCCGGTAGAAGATCTATCAGATAGCTGCAACCCGGAAAATAAAACCCAGTGGCATAAAATAAGGCATCCCATGGACCCACTGCCACCTGGGGAAGATGCTCTAACAGTGAAACGGCTAAGAAGCTAATGAAGACCCAGAATCTCCCGGCGCTGCAGTTGCCTCCAGCTGTACGTTTCTACCAAAAGCCATTTAGTCCAGGGCAGGGGTAGCTTATGAAGTGTTGAAAATAACATTTCCTATGAAACTCACTGCCCTTATACCATGTTTCATCAGATAAATACTTTCAGGAACTTAGCACCAAGGGGAGGAAAAATGTATCTTCTGAAGTAATAGTCTGTTTAGGCTTATACACATATGAAAACTGTGAAACCAATACATTTTTTGCTTTGGTTACCAGGAAGTTCTGAATCAGACATAAATGTTAACAACTCATTCATTCATCTATCGATTCAATAAACATAAATGGAACCTCTATTGCACGTCAGGTACCACGCAAACTGCTGGTGATTTTAAGTCCAAGTACAAATGTCAGCCTTCCAGAAAGCCATGGAAAAATACTGAACCAGCAGGTAGCTACTACTGTGATAGAGGCATACATAGGTTACCCTGGGAGCTCAGAGGAAGGGCACGTCCCTCAGCCTGGGGTGGGGAGGGATGGGAGGGAGAACCAAGGAGGGTGTCCCCTTAAAGTGACATGAGATATCAGCTCTGGTTTTTAGTAAATTATCTCTCATTTGATTTCTGATGTTTCTTAATTCTCACCTTAAAAATGTTTTAGGCCTCCATAGAAACAGTTCGGGAAAAAAAATACATATATATTTATTCACACATACACATATCTAAACATACACAGAAAACTCATAAAACAATATCCTTTAACCAAAAGAAACTCTCAGAATTTACAAAAAACAGCTTATGAAGGGCATTACAAAGGCACCCTGGGAAAATCAGACACAACTGGGAGTAATCTTTGAAGAGTTTCCACGATTCCAAAATAACTTTGGTTTAGAAACATTAAAATATTTTATTAATTTAGTATATTCTTAACCTTGTCTGCTTCACTACAGTTTATTCCAGCACCCCAACCCCAAAGATCTCGATCAAGCGGCTCTCAGCTGACAGATAGTGATTGACAACCCAGACTGACTATATGGTTTCAAGACAGGTCCTGGCTCGCTTCCAGATTTGGCTAGTGTGAAGCCAATGCATTCCTTTGCCTCCTCCTATACCAACTTTCCCCTCCAGCACATCATATACTGTGAGAGAATGGGGTTGCTGGCATAACTTCAAGTTATATCACTGATTCAAATCTGTTCCCAAGCAAACCTGCTTTTATTTCAGACGAATACTCTCTAGTGATCTGAATTGCAGGGGCCGTAAAACAACTCCACATTTATGTAAGCATTCTCGGCCCCCAAGGAATAGCTTTCTGTGCCTACAAATACCTTAGAAGCCATAAAGAGTTTGGTAGGTTGGAGTCTTTTTTGTGGCTTTTGAAAAAAGCAGACTTCCACATAATAGAAATATGATGAATTTGGTGCTTACCAAGAGTAACAACAAATGCTTTCATAAAGTATATTCT
>RJWJ010043101.1:0-12741 GCA_004363605.1 Indri indri | reverse complement strand
TCCCTCCCTACCCGACATCCAATAGATGTTATTCTTATATGTACACTTATGTGTTGTTCAGTTACTACCAATTTGATGGTGAGTACATGTGGTGCTTGTTTTTCCATTCTTGGGATACTTCGCTTAGTAGAATGCGTTCCAACCCTATCCAGGAGTATACAAGAGGTGCTATATCACCATTGTTTCTTAAAGCTGAATATAAACTAGCTGAAACAGAAATCAAGAAGGAAATTCTTTATCAGTTTTGCATGCTACAAATCTGATAAAGAATTTCCTTCTTGATTTCTGTTTCAGCTAGTTTATTACTGGTGTGTAAAAACACTATTGATTTTTGCATGACGATTTTGTGTCCTGAGACTTTACTGAATTTATTTAGCAGATTGAGAATGTTTTGATGAAATCTTTAGATTTTTTTTAAATATAAGATTATGTCATCTGTAAAGAGGGATAATTTGACTTTCTCCTTTCCAATTTGGATGCTTTTTTTGACTTCAGTACTATGCTGAATAACAGTGGAGAAAGTGAGCATCCTTATCTTGTTCCAGTTCTTAGAGGAAATGATTGTAACTTTTCCCCACTCAGTATGATGTTAGCTGTGTGTAAAAAACATGAAGAAAACAATCACTGCCTGCAAAGGATTTACTTTAGATGCAAATGTAAATGGATTTAAAAGTAAAAAAGATATAAAAAATATATCCCAATTTAAGTAATGTTTGCTTACTAAATTTGAAAATGAAACTGGAGTGACTATACAAATATTAGACAGAATAGACTTTAACACAAAATTCTTGTTCAAGACAAAGGACATTGTATAATCAAAAAGAGGTAATTCATCAAGAATTATAAATGCATACACACCTAACAATGGAGCCTCAGAACACATGAAGCAAAAACTGACAGAATGTAACTGACAAACAGTTTAACTAAAATTGTCGAAGCCTTCAATATCCCCCATTCAACAATGGATAGGAGAACTAGACAGAAGATCAAAGAAACAGAAGACTTAAAGAACACCATATAGCAACTATACATAACTGGCATCTACAGATTACTCAACCCCTAAAAAAGCAGAATATATTAATCCACTCATGTACTGGTGGGCACCTGAGTTGTTTCCACATCTTTGTGATTGTGAATTGTGCTGCTGTAAACATTCAAGTGCAAGCGTCTTTTTCATAAAATGTTTTTTTCATTTGGGTAAATACCTAGTAGTGGGATTGCACTGACTCAAACCATACAAAAGTAAATTATGTAACCAAAATATATGTATACCCCCATAATATCCTGAAGTAAAAAATACATATTTTTAAGTGCACTTGCAACATTATCTAGGACAGATATGTTATGCCATAACACAAGTCTCAAGAAATTTATAAAGATTGAAATCATATAAAGGATGTTCTATGGTCACAATAGAATTAAACAGAGATTAATAACAGAAATCTGGAAATCCATAAATATCTAAAAATTAAATAACCTACTCCTACATAATCAATGGGACAAGGAAGAAATCACTAGGGAAATTAGAAAATACTCTGAGGAGAATAAAAACCAAAATACAACATACCAAAAACTTGGAGATATAGTGAAAGCAGTGTTTGAGGGAAATTCATAGCTGTAAATGCTTATATTTAAAAATAATAAAGAAATTAATACCTAACCTTACACCTGAACAAGCTAAAAAAGACCAACTAAACCCCGTACAACAAAGGAGGGAAATAATAAAGATTAGAGCAGAAACAAATGAAAAAGATAGCAGAAAAATAATAAGATGATAACCAAAAATAAAAGTCATTTCTTGAAAAGATCAACAAAGTTGATAAAACTTCAGAGAAGAATCAATTTGTTAAAATCGGGAGCAAAAGAGGGGATGTTACCACTCACCCTATATAAATAATGTTAACCATACACTTAACATAAAATCCAGCAATTTGGGGGTATTTATCCAAAGTAAATGAATATGTATTTCCACATGAAAGCCTATAGGCTGATAGAGGTTGACTATCCCTAATCTGAAAATTCAAACCTGAAATGCTCCAAAATCCAAAACTTTTCAAGCACTGACATGACACTCAAAGGAAATGCTCATTGGAGGAATTTGAATTTCAAATTTTCAGATTAGTGATGTTCAACCAGTAAGTATAAAACAAAAATATTACAAAATCTGAAAAAATATGAAATCCCAAGACCTTTGGCCCTGAGCATTTCTGGTAAGGGTTACTCAACCTGTATTTAGAGCAGCATGATTCATAATAGCTCAAAATATGAAACGTCCCAAATGTCCATCTTTTAAAGAGATAAAGGAAATGTGTTAAATCTATAGAATAGGAATTACGGAATAAACCTCAAAAACATGTTTAATGAAAGGAATCATGTATAGAAGATAACATATTGAATAAAATCTCTTAAATTATATCTTACAGCAGTCAAATCAATAGTGACTGGCTGGGGTAAGCGGTGCAGATCAACCACAAAGCAGAAAAAGGGAATATAGGAGGTGATGAGATTTTCTAAATCATTACTGTACTGTAGTGTATCATGTCCTTCTACATTCATGAAAACTCATTGGTATGCAGCCTAAATGCACAGTTTTAACATTATACCCTAACAATACTCTAAAAAATACAATTTATAATTCCTCCCATCACTGTAGATACATCCTTTGTCAATGTGAGTTTGCCACTATTTTAATCAAGAGATGAAATTTGTCTCCACTCTGGCTTTGGGCTTGATCATTTGATTTGCTTTGGCCAAAGAGACAATAACAAATGACACATGTTCAGATGCTTGAAGAGTTCTTCTGCATTTGGAATTACCCCAAGTTATTGCTGAAAACCATAAAACCTCCGTGTGATTGAGCCCAGGCCACATTTCTGGGTGATGAGACCATCATCACTCCAGCTGACACCAGAGTACTGCAATCCTAGATTATCCAACCCTGACTGGATAGTCATAAATGATCACCCAGCCAACACACATGTCCTCCGAAAATAGTGCTTGGTGTTTTAAGCCACTAAGAGTTGGGGTGGTTCTTTACAGAATAAAAGCTAACTGATATAGTGAACAAGCTGTTTCAGTAAGAATTCGGATTTCTAGGGATTGCCTAATATCAATTAACTCTAGGATGTAGAAATGATAGTACATGTGCATCTGAAATGCATTATTATTCACCAATATTTCTGTCACCCCAACCCATCTCTGGCTTAGGGCATTGGAAATGTCAAGTACCCTGTCCAGCTCATTTGAAAAGGGAAATATATCACTACACAATCAAATGTTCTTGAAAGATGTGCAACCAATGACATCGTTATTTTCCTCATAGTGCCTCCCAATTGTCCTGATGGAAAGTGACTATGGCCAGGTTAGTTCCACTTTTTGTTTTCAACATCATGCTTATTGGAGTTCAGATTATAACAAAATTCATGCTTTTTAGGTACTCAGTTCTGAATTTAAATGTGTATTCAAGTTCTGCAACTTCTACCAAATACAAAATATGGAATATTTTCATCACTTCAAAACATTTTCTTGTACTATTCCATGCTAATTTTCCAGTCCCACTTTTAGCTGTTAGGAACCACTGATCTGGTTCTTGTTCCTGTAAATTTGTCTTTTTGAGAATGGTATATATTAATACATACAACGTTATCCATCAATTTAAAAAATAAAATATAAAACAAAAATGTTATGTAGATTAAATCAGGCAGTATGTAGCCTTTTGTATCTAGTTCTTTTTACTTAGCATAATGCTTTTGAGGGTCATCTATGTAATTGTAAGCATCATTACCTTGTTTCTTTTTATTGCTGCATAGGTAAGTTTCTTAAGTCTTATTTAAGTAAAAAAAAAAAATTGTACAAATGTGTACAACTCTATCAATTCGCACAAAGGTGACAGACCAGTGTGAACATTACTTAAGGCAAAAGGTAATCAGTTACTAACACATCAGTAACCCTAGTGGTATATAGCATCTTAAATTCAACAACCATCATCTTCTTCAAAAGGAACTATAATGGTTATGTTTAAAACAATATTTGTCTCGGATAGTGACATCAGCATATTGGTACACTAGGATGTTCCAAGCTCACATTCACCCACAGAAACATAATTAGAGGGTTATGCTACCTAATCCCCAATTTTTAAATAAAATGATTGTATGTATGGGTACAATGGAATATTATTCAGCCAAAAAATAATGAAGTTCTGATACATGTCTCAACATGGATGAATCTTGAAAACATTATGCTAACTGAAATAGGCCAAACACAAAATTAAAATAAGCAAATTCATATAGGCAGAAAGAATGAATGGATTATAGAATTTACTGCTTCATGGATATAGAGCTTCTGTTTGGGAAGAAAAAGTTCTGAAAATGGATAGTGTGATGGTTGCACATTATCAGCATACTTAATGCTACTGAATTGTGCACACAACAATGGTTAAAATGCTAAATTTTTTGTTATATATATTTTATAATAAAATATTTGCCTTATTTTAAATTCATGTAAATTGAATCACACAGGCCATACTTTGCTGTGGCTGGATTATTTTACTAGCTGTTATTTGTATATTTTATCCAGTACATATAATTGTAGTCCATTCACATCCATTGCTGTACAGTATTTTGGTTTGTGGAGATAGCACTATTTGCATATTAATTCAATTGCTAATAGACATTTTGGCCATTTCCAGTGCTGGGCTATTACACATAATGTTGCTGTGAAGCAATATTTTAGCTTCTAAAATTAAAGAAAAAATTTAACTTATTATTGTCACATGTTGTGAATAAATGTAACAGATTTCCATAAATCTCAGTCAATAATTTCAAAGGTTATTGAGCTAGCATGAGAAATCTTAAAGTGTCTTACATACAGTCTATTTAATATAATTTGATTTAATTATTCCTAACTAAACTTTAGCCTATACCCACCTCCCATCAATTTTTAGCTTTGTTCAGATCCAGGAGGTATCACTGTGTGAAAATACATAGATATCTTCCCTAGATTCTTGGTTTTGCCACAAATACCGCACACAGTATCCTAAAAAATAGGTTCAAAGTTCAAATAGAGTGAGGATATTTCAATGGAAGAGTTAAATCAAAGTCCTATTTCTGGATTCAGGCAAAGACTACACACGTAGTATATATTTATGTAAGTGATATAACAGTAGAGGCTCATGTATATTTACATATACATATATACACACAGTTTTATGGTTAATTAGGAAGTGTTAAATATATATCTCTCCTCGAATAGAAAAGTGCTTTATATTATCTTGCAATTTTTTAAATTCTTCTAAATTTTAATTTTAAGGTTGCATTTTACAAGGCAGGTTATCAGTGCAACCTTGTCAAATTTATGTATAAAGACATAAATCTAATTTCCTTTCTGTCAGGCTTTATGAAATCACCTCTCCAGAAGTGAGAAAGTACAAACTCCTTGGAAAACATTTTATTCACTTAAATTAGCTTTTGAACCTCACTGCCTCCACTTTAGGCTAAATCTACTAAGTTAACATTGGCATGCCTTTGCAAACACTTCAGTGATGATGGTTTTGATAATTTGTGTTGACTTTCAATTCTAGTTACTCAGCGTGGAATCTCTAATTTGCCTGGTATCCATGGATACTGTAGGCTGGCCACAGCATCGTTCATCATTTGAGTAAATTCACATGAATGGAGATAACTATATTTCTTACAAAAATAGAAAATTTTAACCAGAGTAAACGAAGAGAAAGTTAATTCTGTATATTTTAAAATCAAGATGGTAATTCATATGTTAGACATTCATGCAGTACTTCATACAGTCCTAAATATGTGTAACATCGGTTTGAAGGAAAATTAAAATTTTGTTTTCGCTATTAGTACAAGGAGTAAAAATGTTTAGGACTACATGGCTAGGATGTGAACTCTAATGACTCAAATTTTAGAAATATACTACTTTCACCTTTTCATATTGTAATGAAATTTAATTTTGATACACTAATCACCTAGCACTTTGGTGTAAAGCATACTAGATCTTTAACAAATTTCTAACAGAGAAGAAATGAGAATTGTCCACATATATCTGGATATTCCTATGGGTATAAGATTTATTATGATATTTTATTATCATAATATATAAGTTAATGATGGTATTCCCAGTTTTGCAATATAGTCATTGCTTGGTATTTGTGGGGGATTGACTCCAGAACCCCCATGGATGCCAAAATCTGCAAATCCTCTTTTCTTATATAAAATAGTACAGTATTTGCATATAACCTACACACATCCTCCTCTATACATTAATCATCTCTAGATTTATAATACCTACTACAATGTAAATGCTATGTGAAGAGTTGATATAGTATGTTTTATATTTGCATTTTTATTATTATACTATTATTTTTATTGTTTTTTTCTGAATGTTTTTAATCTGCAATTGGTTGAATCTTCAGATGCACAAGCCACAAATACTAAGGGAAGACGATACTTAAAAAGGTAGAAATGGAATAAATTGATGATCAATCCTTGCGCATGCTCAAACTAGATTTTAAGTAATTACATAAATGGACATAAAGAACTTTCTCAGTCTTAGAATAAAGTAATTATTAATTAGCTTCTCCAGAAATCTGCTTTAAAACACTAAACCTATTGATAAGTATATCATTGTTTCAAACTGTATAATTTATTATTAAATATTAATTGCTAAATAACTTTTATACAAAATAATTCTGGTACACTTTTAGGCTTTATCAATTAATTACATCAGCTATTTATTTAAGCTAAGAGATGGTATTCCTGTCAAATTCTGTAAAATAAATAGCTTTACAAATGCAGTCTCAGAGTTCATGGTTGTGGACGAGAGGTATTTAGTGATTGAAACAACATACATCTTAGGAAATACTCTACACTCTACACTCTAACCATGGTTCTATGTAAAACACATCTCTATTTTCTTCGTATCATGCCCTATTTTGACTTATATCTACTGATTTGTCATTAAAAGGATGAAGACAAAAATGGTACACTAGATAAAAAAAACTTATACTACTATAACTCTTAAAGCTTATTACATTTTCTTATAAATATTCTTAATGACAAAGCATTATTTTTAGTATGAATGGGGCCTCACATGGAGGGTTTGAACGGTGAAGCTTTCTAGGACTGCACAATTATTGATTACTCTGCTAAATGACCAAGAATAATTGTTATCAATCAAATTATGTTTAGGGAGATATTATTAGTTATTCCCATTAATGTTAATTTTCTGATGCCAAATAGATTTAAAAAATGCAGCTAACTCTTGCAAACTAAGATTGCCTACTAAAGGTTCTCAACAGTCTATAACATGCAATTTTATTTAACTTAAATATTCTCAAGTAATGATCTTAGATTTATTTTCTATCAAATAACTATTATCCTTTCTATGAAACACTAAAGAATTCTAATCTAGAGGACTGTTTTTAAAAAAAATATTGTCATATTCTTAAGATTATTTGTTTTTTATTAACTATTGCCTAAACATACGAAAAAATATAAGTTTATCCCAATACTCAGTGGATTAAAATAATAACCATAGATGGATTAGCTGGGCTGATCCTTACCAGGATCAGATAAGTCAGCTATGCTCCATGTATCTCTCATCCTCTTTAGACTAATAGGTTAACTGAGGCAAGTTCATTTCATGGTGATGGAGAAGATACAAGGAAGCAAAAAAATACCAAGGCATATTAAAAACTAGACTTGAAACTTGCACACTTTTAGTATTGCTTCATTCTATTTTTTTTTTTTTCCAGAGACAGGGTGTCACTCTGTCGGCTATGCTAGAGTCCAGTGGCACATTCTATTTCATTCATTCATTCATTCATTTATTTAAATTCAGGGTATTACAGGGATATAAACATTTTGGTTATATGAAACTCATTTGCCTCACTCCAGTCAGGGCCATAGCATAATGTAAGTCACATGATCAAGTACAAAGTCAAAGGGGCAGGAAAACATACTCTGCCTTTAGAAGAGGAACTATAAAATCACATGAAAATGGTATGGAAATAAGAAGAGATGATATATATAAGAATAGCATCTATTGGATGTCGGGTAGGGAGAGAGGGGGAAGGGGGAAGGGCGAGGGGGAGGAGGGGACGGATATATGCATACACAAAGGGTGCAATGCGCACCCTCCGAGAGATGGACATGCTTGGGATCGGGACTTGGGGGGAAGGGGGGGCAAGGGCATCATACGTAACCTAAACACCTGTACCCCTATAAACAACAAACAATAAAAAAAAATAAAAAAAATAAAAAATAAAATAAGAGATGAAACATTAAGACCAATAGTACAATCTAACATAAGTCTCTTCCCTCATTTAAAGCTGTCAGCTGTCAAGTCATACTGGTATGATTGTGACTGCTTCTAATAAGATTTAACCTAGACGAATAAAAATACAAGTAAAAATAAGGATATACAGGTTCTAAGCAGAGGCTGTATGGTGTTTTCTTGTGCATAAATTTTATTATACATAGTCAATGAATCTGGTGGCACAAATTTGGTCTGCTCAGGGTATCTACTTATTTACTTCCTGGTTCCTGATATATGGAAATTAGATGATGCCTGAGGCTTAGCTCCAGAGAAGTAGAATATTTTTACTATCAGCATACCTTTTTAGCTGTTCTCTTATTTTGTAATTTCTCTTTTTAATTATTATTAAAATGAGGATAGGTCGAGGAGAAAAAAAAATCAATGAATGGAAAATTTAAGAACCATCATTGTAAATGGATGTAAACTGACCAACTATGGAATCTACAAAGACTCGGTGTAGTAGTTTTTTTTTTTTAATTATTCATCATTTTTCTTCCAATTAGGTGGAGTTATAATTTTACATTTTAGTGACTTTGGGCTTGGTCATGAGACTTATTTTGGCCAATGGACAGTGAGCAAACACGACATTTGAAACATCCCCACATAAATGTTTTGAGGCATTACAAATTTCCACCTGTGTTGCTCTTCTCAGTTCTCTGCATGAAGTGAACAAATTCCTAATCAGAGTTCATCCTTCAATCTAAAGCCTGGAATGAAAAGGTACACAAAGCAGACTTGACATCAACACACGGTCTGAAGTAAATTGAGAAATAGGCATGTGACAGGAGAGAGAAATAAATATACCTGTTGTTACAGGCTACTGAGATTTTTTTGGTTGTACCTTACATATCACAACCCAGCAAAACAGATTAATACACAAGATTGATATATGGGTGTGTGGGAATTCCTGATTTATAATTAGGTAGTTAGGCTGCAACTGAGTACTAAATGAGTGCAGAACAAAAGAAAATCTGACACTTTCTTCTAGAATTCTTACAGTTTCATGCCTTAGGTTTAAGTTTGCTATCCACTGTGAATTGATTTTTGTGAGAGGTGAGAGGTGTGGATCCTGTTTCAGTCTTCTGCATGTGGCTATCCAGTTTTCCCAGCACCATTTATTGAATAAGGATTCTTTTCCCCAGTGTATGTTTTTGTCTGCTTTGTCAAAGATTAGATGGCTATATGAGGATGGTTTTATATCTGGGTTCTCAGTTCTGTTCCATTTATCTATGTCTCTGTTCTTATGCCAGTGCCATGCTGTTTTAGTTACTATGGCCTTGTAGTATGGCTTGAAATCTGGTAATGTGATGCCTCCCAATTTGTTCTTTTTGCTTAAGATTGCTTTTGCTATATGGGGTCTTCTCTGGTTTCATATGAAGCATAGAATCATTTTTTCTAGATCTGAAAAATATGATGTTGGCATTTTAATAAGCATTGCATTGAATCTGTAGATCACATTGGGTAGTACAGACATTTTAATGATGTTGATTCTGCCGACGCATAAGCATGGTATGGTTTTCCACCTGTCCACGTTCTCTGCCATTTCCTTCTTCAGTGTTTTGTAGGTCTCCCTGCAGAGGTCTTTCATCTACTTAGTTAAATATATTCCTAGGTATTTTATTTTCTTTGTTGCTATTGTGACGGGTATTGAGTCTTTGATTTGGTTCTCAGTTTGACTGTTGTTGGTGTACAGGAATGCTACTGATTTCTGTACACTGATTTTTGTAACCTGAGACTTGCTGAATTTATCTATCAATTCCAATAGTCTCACATCAGAATCTTTGGGGTTTTCTAGATATAAGATCATACCATCAGCAAAGAGTGATAGTTTGACCTCTTCCACCCCCATTTGGATGCCCTTGATTTCCTTCCCTTGTCTGATTGCTCTGGCTAGGACTCCCAGCACTATGTTGAATGGAAGTGGTGATAGAGGGCAACCTTGTCTGGTTCCAGTTCTAAGCAGGAATACTTTCAATTTTTCCCCGTTTAGTATGATGTTGGCTGTGGTTTTGTCATCTATGGCCTTTATCATTTTTAGGAAAGTCCCATCTATGCCTATTTTGTTAAGTGTTCTTATCATAAAAGGGTGCTGAATTTTGTCAAATGCTTTTTCTGTGTCTGCTGAGAGGTTCATATGTTCTTTATTTTTACTTCTGTTTATGTGGTGAACTTCATTTATAGATTTGTGTATGTTGAACCATCCCCTGCATCTCTGGGATGAAGCCCACCTGGTGGTGATAGATTTTTTTTTTTTTTAATAAGCATGTGAATTCGGTTTGCTATGATTTTTTTGAAAATATTTGCATCTATATTTATAACGGATATTGGCCTGTAGTTATTTTTTGTTGTGTTCTTTACTGGTTTTGGTATCAGGGTGATGTTGGCTTCATAAAACATGTTGGGGAGGATTCCTTCCTTCCCAATCTTGTGGAATAATTTCTGCAGGTTACGCACCAGTTCTTCTTTGTAGGTCTGGTAAAATTTGGGTGTGAAACCATCTGGTCTGGAACTTTTCTTTTTAGGAAGGTTATAGACATTGGCTTAGGGAAAGAATTTATCAAGATAACCCAAGGGCAATCACGGCAACAACAAAAATAAATAAATGGAACCTGATCAAATTAAAAATCTTCTGCATAGCCAAGACTATCATGAGAGCAAACAGGGAACCTGCAGAATGGGAGAAAATATTCACATGCTACACAACTGATAAAGGGCTGATAACAAGACTCTATATAGAACTCAGGAAAATCAGTGAGAAAAAAGTCAAACAACCCCATTAAAAAGTGGACAAGGGACATGAACAGAAACTTTTCAAAAGAAGACTAATGGCAAAGAAATACATGAAAAAATGCTCAACATCTCTAATCATCAAAGCAATGCAAATCAAAACCACAATGAGGCCGGGTGCGGTGGCTCACGCCTATAATCCTAGCACTCTGGGAGGCCGAGGCGGGTGGATCGTTTGAGCTCAGGAGTTCGAGACCAGCCTAAGCAAGAGGGAGACCCCATCTCTACTAAAAATAGAAAGAAATTGGCCAAAGAACTAAAAATAGAAAAAATTAGCCTGGCATGGAGGCACATGCCTGTAGTCCCAGCTACCCAGGAGGCTGAGGCAGGAGGATCCCTTGAGCCCAGGAGTTTGAGGTTGCTGTGAGCTAGGCTAACGCCATGGCACTCTAGCCCAGGCAAGAGAGTAAGACTCTGTCTCAAAAAAAAAAAAAAAAAAAAAAAAAAAAAGCACAATGAGATATCACTTAACGCCAGTGAAAATCGCTATTATCAAAATGTCCCAAAACAAAAAATGTTGGTGTGGATGCACAGAGATAGGAACACTCATACACTACTTGTGGGAGTGCAAACTAGTACAACCTCTGTGGAAAGCAATATGGAGATACCTCAAAGAGATACAAGTAGAACTACCATTTGATCCAGCAATCCCATTACTGGGCATCTACCCAAAGGAACAAAAGATATTCCATAAAAAAGATATCTGCACTACAATGTTTATAGCAGCACAATTGACAATTGTAAAGATGTGGAAACAACCCAAGTGCCCATCAATCCATGAGTGGATTAATAAAATGTGGTATATGTATACCATGGAGTACTATTCAGCTATAAGAAACAATAGTGATATAGCACCTCTTGTATTCTCTTGCATAGAGCTGGAGCCCATTCTAAGTATCACAAAAATGGACAAACAAGTGCCACATATACGCACCACCAAATTGGTATTAACTGATCAACACTTAAGTGCACATATAATAATAATATTCATCAGGTGTCAGGCAGATGAGAGGGGAAGGAGGGAATGGGTATACACACACCTAATGAGTGCGGTGTGTACCGTCTAGGGGATGGACATGCTTGAAGCTCTGACTCAGATGAGGCAAAGGCAATGTATGTAAACTAAACATTTGTTCCCCTGTAATATGCTGAAATAAAAAAAAAATAAGTAAAAAAAAACTCTGAGGAAACATTGGAAGACTAAAACCAGCTCATATCCTGTCCCCCGTCTTAATCTCTTCACTGTTGGTTGTATGCCCTGCTTAGGCTTTGCTATTCTCAATATTTTTTTGAAAAGTGAAATAATGAATTAAATGGATCATGTATCTGGTTTGCTAAAAAGTCTTTTTAAAATTCTTTTGTCCCATGATACCAACAGAATCTAAATATATCTTAGAAATATTTTGGTTTTATGCTTCACGTTTTAAACTACTTTCTTACAAGTAGAAGTTACCCAAAATATAATAATTGTCACTCGACTTTTGATACACTGCTCACAGTTTAGTATCTTTATAAACTGTATCTTAACAACAAACTCATTCCACATTTGTAATCTTTTACATCTGAGTTACCTGAACTTTGTAGCCTCAGTACTCCCTAATCTTAAGAAACAAATGAACA